>CAMRHE010000637.1:527500-744026 GCA_947044405.1 Leptodactylus fallax
TATGTACCTGTAGCTGTATATATAGTGTATGTATCGGTAGCTGTATATATAGTGTATGTACCTGTATCTGTATATACAGTGTATGTACCTGTAGCTGTATATATAGTGTATGTACCTGTAGCTGTATATATAGTGTATGTACCTGTAGCTGTATATATAGTGTATGTACCTGTAGCTGTATATATAGTGTATGTACTGGTAGCTGTATATATAGTGTATGTACCGGTAGCTGTATATATAGTGTATGTACCTGTAGCTGTATATATATAGTGTATGTACCTGTAGCTGTATATATAGTGTATGTACCGGTAGCTGTATATATAGTGTATGTACCTGTAGCTGTATATATAGTGTATGTAGCTGTAGCTGTATATACAGTGTATGTACCTGTAGCTGTATATATATAGTGTATGTACCTGTAGCTGTATATATATATAGTGTATGTACCTGTAGCTGTATAGTTATAGTGTATGTACCTGTAGCTGTATATATAGTGTATGTACCTGTAGCTGTATATACAGTGTATGTACCTGTAGCTGTATATATAGTGTATGTACCGGTAGCTGTATATATAGTGTATGTACCGGTAGCTGTATATATAGTGTATGTACCTGTAGCTGTATATATAGTGTATGTACCGGTAGCTGTATATATAGTGTATGTACCTGTATATATAGTGTATGTACCTGTATATACAGTGTATGTACCTGTAGCTGTATATATAGTGTATGTACCTGTAGCTATATATATAGTGTATGTACCGGTAGCTGTATATATAGTGTATGTACCGGTAGCTGTATATATAGTGTATGTACCTGTAGCTGTATATATAGTGTATGTACCTGTAGCTGTATATATAGTGTATGTACCTGTAGCTGTATATATAGTGTATGTACCTGTAGCTGTATATATAGTGTATGTACCGGTAGCTGTATATATAGTGTATGTACCGGTAGCTGTATATATAGTGTATGTACCTGTAGCTGTATATATATAGTGCATGTACCTGTAGCTGTATATATAGTGTATGTACCGGTAGCTGTATATATAGTGTATGTACCTGTAGCTGTATATATAGTGTATGTACCTGTAGCTGTATATATAGTGTATGTACCTGTATATATAGTGTATGTACCTGTAGCTGTATATATAGTGTATGTACCTGTAGCTGTATATATAGTGTATGTACCTGTAGCTGTATATATAGTGTATGTACCTGTAGCTGTATATATAGTGTATGTACCGGTAGCTGTATATATAGTGTATGTACCTGTAGCTGTATATACAGTGTATGTACCTGTAGCTGTATATACAGTGTATGTACCGGTAGCTGTATATATATAGTGGATGTACCTGTAGCTGTATATATAGTGTATATACCTGTACCTGTATATATAGTGTATGTACCTGTAGCTGTATATATAGTGTATGTACCTGTAGCTGTATATATAGTGTATGTACCTGTAGCTGTATATACAGTGTATGTACCTGTAGCTGTATATACAGTGTATGTACCTGTAGCTGTATATATAGTGTATGTGCCGGTAGCTGTATATATAGTGTATGTACCTGTAGCTGTGTATATATATAGTGTATGTACCGGTAGCTGTATATATAGTGTATGTACCTGTAGCTGTATATATAGTGTATGTACCGGTAGCTGTATATATAGTGTATGTACCTGTAGCTGTATATATAGTGTATGTACCGGTAGCTGTATATATATATATATATATATATATATATATATATAGTGCATGTACTCACCTATTCAGGAAGGCCTACAACCCCCAATAACACTACTGCCACCACCATCTGTACAGCCTCTCCCCCACCTTCTGTCTCTCTCCCCCATAGATTGTAAGCTCTTGCGGGCAGGGCTCTCTATCTCACTGTGTCAGTGGTCACTGTTAGTATTATATTCGTCTTGCTGTAAGGTCACATTGCCGGTGTCCCTGCAGCTGTTCGGGGATACATCGGGCGTCTTCTTTTGCAGGGTCAGGTGTACGTTTTAGTTAAACCACTTTGGGGAATGTCTATTGCTTCGATCGCTTTTTATTCAAATCAGAGGCAAAACAGCGAAAAATACAGCAGTTTGACACTTATGTCTTTTTTTCCCGCTACGACGTTCACCATACGGGAAAAATATTTTGATAAGTTTGTAGGCCGGGCATTTTCGGACACAGGGATACCTAATGTGTATGTGTTTCACAGTCATTTTCTGCTTTTATATGTATTCTAGGGAAAGGGGGTGATTTTAGAACTTTTATTTTTTTTATATATTTTTTTTTTTTATAATTAACTTTTTATTAGATTTTCAAATATCTCCAATGAATATACATAGTAACAGACAATGTGCATGGCACAACAATCATTGATTAAACAATCGGATAAGCTGGCGTATGACATACAACAATTGACTAAGAACACAATGATGAATGGAATGTTAGCGGTGGAAAAGATACAAAGAATCCTTAGGGAGAAAGACCAAGGGTCTCAGTAAGTTATTTTGTTAAACAGGGGGTTCCCACAGATGCGTCCCGGTAGTGTCTTTAGAGAACTCCTATCAAGGCACCCAAATAGCGCTAAACTTCTGGTGGTTACGAAGTTCTAAGTGGGAAAGTTCTTTCATCCGTGCAACTTGAGATACTTTCCGCAGAAAGTGGGAAACTGGAGGGGGGAATCGGATGCCCAGTATAGAGGGATCATAGATTTGGCGATAGCTACCAGTTGAAGCCAAAGACGTTTGTGGGACCTAGGTGGGAAAGTGGGCCACAGATTCAAGAAAAGTCCTACAGGGGTCAGAGGCTCGGTGAATCCACAAACCTGGTTCAGTATCTGCTGAACTAGTGACCAGTAAGGGGCTATTTTTTCGCATTCCCACCATATATGCAGGTAGGAACCTGCGGACTTATGGCAGCGCCAACACAAAGGTGATACATCCGGAGAGAATTTGTGGACTACAGTGGGCGTTCTATACCATCTGGTGACCAATTTGTAGCTTGACTCCTGCAAGCGCACACATCTGGAAGGCCCTGTGGATCGCTTGAGCATAGATGAAATTTCTCCTGGAGTAAGGGACATTTGAAGGTCTACCTCCCATTTTCGCACATATGAGGGGAGCTCTGTGCCTAGTTCGCTCAGAAGGTTGGAGTAGAGAGTAGATAAAGGTCTTGGTGTATTTTGCTTCCGGAGAAGGAGCTGTTCTAGCCATGTAATTGTGCGATTGTCAGGCTCCTGCTTCAGGGCTCTCAGGTACAGTGTTTTAATCGATTGGTATGGATGGAGAGGGAGTGTTGGGTGAACTCAGAATAAGAAGGGAAGGCCCCATCAATCAGTATAGAGTCGTAGGGTAGTCGCCCGACATGTTTCGGCACTCTTGGGGCCGATTCTATAAACTTGGATTCCGATAGGATTAAATCCTGAACGGACATGAGGGGGGAGGGACCTGTTGACAAAGGAAGCAGTCGCCGTACGCATTGCCATGAGTCATAGACCGCTGATGTTAGTACATTGGGGGTGAGGTTCTGCTTAGCCGTTTGGCGGGGAAGCCATAGTATCGCAGTAAGGGGGAAGTCTATAGTGGCTTCCTCCACTGACACAAGTAGTCTCGAATTATCCCTCTGAAACCAATCAATGGTCCTTGCCAGTTGTGCTGCATGATAATATGTTCTTATATCTGGTAGACCCATACCACCCAACTTCCTAGGTCTGGTAAGAGTGCGGAACACCACTCTAGGGCGAGAGTTATGCCAGACATACTTTGAAAACATTCTGCGGAGGGAGGAGAAGAATGTTAGTGGAAGAGGGATAGGGAGGGTTTGAAATAAGTATAATATCTTAGGCAGAATCATCATTTTCAGTAGACTAGTTCTACCCATCCATGAGATATATGGGACCTGCCAAGATTCTAATAGAGATTTGATGTTGGAGAGCAAAGGGCCGTAGTTAGAATTGTACCAGCGCCTGGGTGAGGGCGTTAATTTTAATAATAAAATACTTGATATAGTCGTGTCGCAGTGGGAATGGGGAGGTAGCCTGTAAGTCAGATTTAACCGAAGGGGGGCAATAGACACATAGGGCTTCGGATTTTGTGGTATTAATTTTAAAATTTGAGAGGGTACCAAAGGCCGAAAAGATCGTATCTATATGGGGTAATGCAACAGTTGGGTTGGTAAGGATTATTAAAAGGTCGTCTGCAAATGCGGCCGTACTATGACATATCCCTCCAGTAACCAGGCCTTTCAGCAATGGGTCCTGTCGGATACTCTTAATTATTCTTTCAATGGTCAGAACAAAGAGTAAGGGGGATAATGGGCATCCCTGCCTGGTGCCGTTTTTAATATCAAACGAGGAGGAGAGGCATCCATTAACTCTAATTTTAGCGCTAGGTCTAGAGTACAAAGCCATGACCTTCTGGACAAACATGTGTGGGAAGCCAAAATACTGTAGTGTCTCTGTCATAAAGGTCCAATCCACCCTATCAAAGGCTTTTTCCGCATCTGTTGAAAGAAGTACCAAGGGGGTCTTCTTACGCTGGGCGTGTTGTATCAAGTGGAGCACTCGTTGGGTGTTGTGTTTACCTTCTCTGCCCGTTATAAACCCCACTTGCTCTGGGTGGACCAGGGAGGGTAGGAGTAATTTTAATCTATTAGCTACTAACTTGGCGTATAGTTTAACACCTACGTTTAGCAAGGAGATGGGGCGGTAGCTACCACATTGTGTCGGGTCCTTGCCTTCCTTAGGAATGATAGAAATATGGGCTTCCAAGGCTTGGGGGGGGGAAGTAGTGGGCTTCGTCTACAGAGTTACAAACCTGGAGAAAATGGGGGAGAAGGATAGAGCTAAAGTGCTTGTAGTAAAAGGCTGGGAGACCGTCAGGGCCAGGAGCTTTCCCCAGAGGGTTGTCAGCAAGTGCAGACTGTAGTTCTGACACCGTAAAGGGAGTCGTAAGGGCATCTTGTTGTTGGGGAATGAGCGATGGGAGGGAGAGAGATTGCAAAAAGGACCGGATTTTAGTAGAGCGGTCTTGTAGCTCGAGAGGGGTCTCAGCAGGTCTAAGGTTATACAGTTTCTGATGGAATGCACAAAATTCAGAAGCTATGTCTGGGGTGTCTTTTAGGCTAGAGCCTGACCGGGAAGTGATCTCCGCTACAAAGCTTTGGTTGCGTCGTTTTTTAACTAAATACGCCATCAGTTTTCCGTCCTTGTTACCATGCATATAGTACTTATGGGAGGATGACAGATAGGCTTTAGCAGTTTTTAGGTTCAGGCAGTCTTTAAGTCGTTCTCTGCACAAGATCAGTTCTGAGAGAGCCCCCTGAGCCGCAGCTTGCTTATGGTGACTTTCCAGGGTTGCAATTCGGGCCAGTAGGTCATCAATTTCTTTGGTACGTTTTTTCTTAATGTGAGAACTGAGACTAATGAATACCCCTCTGATCACGGATTTGTGGGCCTCCCAGATAACACAAGGCTGTACGTCAGGTGTAGTATTTTCATTGAAATAGTCAGTGAGACAGCCTGACGAGAGTCGCGGGAGCAGAGCAGAGTCTCATTAAGTCTCCAGTCATAGCTACGGGTTGGGAGGGATGAAATTTGTAGTTGTTAAATAATATTTGACATGCAATATTCATGGCCTTTAAGGGTTAAATTGTATTCTGCTGACATAACTCTTGTAACTTATGGTGCATGGGTGTGGATAGACTATGACTATTTTGGTATTGGCCAAATACAGTAGTAGAAAGTATAAGGATGTTGGGAAACACCCCCTTTCATGAATATAAATGACTGACAGACACACATGCCGTGGTCTCACTACTCGGTGGGGTCTCCCTCTCCCTGTGGGGATCTGTCCCTGTCTCTGTCTCTCACTTTGGGTGTCTCTCTCTCCAAACCTGGCTACTCCCTCTAAGACCTTGGGAAGGATGGCAGAATCGTCCTGCAGAAGATCAACACACATTGATGAATAAGCATGAGCCAAGATGTCTGCAAGGGATCCATCTTGAAGAAACCTAATTCCTATGAAATGTAAGACATTGACTGATATTTCTGTTATGCTGGAAGTTTTCCATATATTTGTTTCCCATGAAGACTTCAATAAATCTCCATGTTTTATATGAAGCAGAGTCCTCCAATAATGTTACCTTAGGGGTCAACACGTGAGTAAGGATTTCATTCAATTGTAGACTATTTTATAGTTTACAGGACAGTTATTATTTTACAGTAGTTGAACAGTGATGGGGGCATGGTCAGAGATAGTAATAGAGCCAATGGTGGGAGAGGAGGATAAAGTTAGCTGGTTGTGGGGCGGAAAAATGTAGACCAGACGCTGGTACGATTTGTGTGGGTTAGAATAAAACGTATAGTCCTTACCGTCGGGATTAAAGGCCCTCCATACATCTACAAGATGCATAGAGGAGAGATGCTTGGCGAGTTTACTAAGGGCAGCGAAGCTATGTGAAGATGTGCCAGTGGAGGAGTCCTGGAGGGGCTGAAGGGCAATGTTAATGTCACCACCAAACACTACAAGACCCTCTGCGAACATAGAAAATCTGTCTAGAGTATCGAGTAGCCATGAAATTTGCCAAACATTTGGTGCGTATACATTGCCAATGGTGACTAGGGTATTGGCAATGTACCCTTTAAGAAACAGGTATCTGCCCTGATCATCACTCAAGCGAGCCACCACAGAGAAGGGGACGTCTGATTTAAAGGCAATACTAACTCCATTCTTCTTCTCAGCAGCATCGCACGAGTGAAACCAGGCCGAGTAAGGAGATTTAGGTAGATTAGGCACCTTACCTGTAGGGAAATGTGTCTCTTGGAGGAGTAGGATAGAGGATTGCGATCTTTTAAGAGCGTGGAGTACCTGGGAGCACTTGGTGGGAGAGTTGAGACCCTTGACGTTCCATGACGTAAACTTAACACAAGACATAGACAACAGTGAACAATAAACTGAGAGATACTAATAAGTATGTAGAACAAACACTATAATGAAGCATTCAAATGTAAACGATTATATAAAATGCACTGAGCTACAGTGCCGTATCGTGGGGGGTGGTAAAGCAGGGCGATCGGCCCAAAGAGCCGTTAACAGAGTCGCTAAGGAAGCAAAGGGCTTTATAAACCCTTTTAGGAGATAAAGGCAAACAATATATGTACTATATGCCAACTAGGCCCAACCCTGGCTACGGGGCAGCACACGTGAAAAACAAACATTATAACAAGTAAGGAATCACGGTCATAGGTCAGAAAGTAGAAAGGATATGTAATACTTATGACATCACGAGAGATAATTCAGTCCTGCTCCACAGGTGCCCTCTTCCTCTGGTGTTTAGATTTCGGGCGTTTCCAGGCTTCCACTTTAGGAAGAGAGGCAATGTCTGCGAAAGTAAGCCATGATGGGATGATGGCTGGATCCAATTCCAGAGGCGGAGACGCAGCAAGCAGGTCATCTGGATGTCGGATATTGTACAAACGTCCATTGAAGTTGTAGGAAATCCCAAAGGGAAATAGCCATTTATACGGTATCTTAAGTGTCCGGAGACGGTCTGTGAGCAACTTCATCTGTCGTCTTTTGGCCAGGGTCACCGGGGAGATATCCTGATAGAATGTAATCCTGTGCCCTTCATATGTGAAATCCGGGGTTACGCGGGCTTTCTGCAAAATCGTCTCTTTTACTAGAAAGGACAGCAGTTTGCAGACGATGTCCCTGGGAGGTTCCCCTTCCTTAGGTTTCGGGCGCAAAGCCCTATGGGCTCGTTCAAGTTGGACATATGAAGACAGATCGCCCTCCAAGACTGATTCCAGGAGTCTCTTTGTGAAGGTCATGGTTTCAGCGGGCGGGAAGTTCTGTGGTACACCTCTGATACGTAGATTATTCCGCCTACCCCTGTTGTCCTGGTCCTCCAGATATGAGTGCAGAGAGTTCAGATGGGCCTGGCAAGCCGTAAATGCCATAGTAGTGGCTTCGCCATGTGCCAGGAGCGAGGTCTGTGTTTCCTCTAGGTGCTCAACTCTGGAACCAATGCTCCGGACATGTTGTTTAATATCTGCTAGTTCTTTCATGACCGGTTGCAATGTTTTCTCAAGTAGTTTCTGCAGTCCCTTGGAGGAAATGGTGACCATGGAGGTGGAGGCGGAATCAGATATGTTTCCATCATCCATGACGCTCTCTGCGTCGGACGCCTCTGCGGGATCAGGGGCAACTAGAGAGCGTTTTGCTGCTGCTGTGGAATTGTGCGGTGTGCGCTTTTCGGGAAATTTGTCTATTTCTGCTTGTGACTTCTTTGAGTGTTTCGGTGTAGCTCGTGGGTCTACGGGCTTATTCTGACCAATTTTAACCATGATGTGGCTATCAGGGCATGCTGGCTCACACCGGGAAAGAGCACGATCAGGCTGGATTAGGAAGTCATAATCAGATCTAACGGACCCTAGTAGAAAGTGGCAGGCTCTCGAGGGTTAACTCGCCACCCAAGTGGAAGATCCGCGTCACCCAGGGCCGCTGATATCATAGAAGACAAATTTAGGGTCCACTTGTAACAGATAGAGGCTTGGTCTTATGACGAATATCTGAAGGCCCCAAGATGGCCGCCACTCGTTGTGAGAGTAGCGGTAGGCCCCAGGCTCCAGGCAGTCCTCAGCGTAGGCCGGAGCACGTAGGAGTAGTTGATGGAGTCACCCCCACAGATGGAGAAGCCCGTCGGTGCGGTCGGTGGTGTCTCCAAGGAGCCGGCTGATAGCGGGCGGTCTCACCCAGGCAGGTCCGCGGAGGTAAGGCAGGCCCCAAGGCGACGGTGCTCGGCGCGGGAGGTGCAGTAGGCCGTAACCGCTGGATGTCCCGCAGATGCCGCCCGCGCTATCGACGGTGTCCGCGGCGGTGAACGGAGAGGGCAGGAGGGCACCAGGCGGTCCGGCCCTGCTAGTGCCACGGAGACCTCCGCGATCAAGATGGCAGGCCTCTGTGCGGAAGGGCAGGTAGGCCTCAATCCGGAGCAGCCGGTAAGAAGCCCCGATTCTTGGCCAAAAACACCCTAAATACACTAATAGGGCCTGGGGGAATGCCCAAGGGTGCTGGAGGTCAATAGAGGCTAGGGTGGCGAAGATGAAGGGCGGATTTGGTGAAGAATGCTGGAGAGCACCAGAATCCACGTCCAGCCACTCTGCCGGCTAGCCACGCCCCCCCAAACAATGTCAACTTTTTTTTTTTTTTTTACTATTTTATTAGTCTCCCCTTAGGGGGCTCAAACCTGTAATCATTTCATTGCAAGTCCCATAGACTGCAATACAACTACAATGCAGTCTATGGGAGATTCTGTACATAGATCGGCAACAATAGTAATATTACTATGACAGGCCTAGGAGCCTTCATAAGGCTGCCGGCTGTCACAGGAACAGGTTGGCTCCTGCTATCTTGCCGCGCGGGAGCTGGCCTGCAATGAAAAAGGTACAACGGGGCCCGGGGGAAGTTTTAATATCTTCGGGGGGGGCTTACAGGTAGAATGGACTCTGATCGAGGGTGTGAAAGATCCTCAGTGCGCCAACACCGCTTTGGCTCACACCTGAGTCTTCTTTCATATAAACCACACTCACCGCCAGTGAGTGCCGGGTCCACAAGATAAATACAAGACAAGCTTTCTAAATTTTATATATTTATTAACCCCTAAATGGGTCGGTATTAACATGTAACACATGCAGTTCAGAACAGATATGCAGATGTATGCAAGCATTAACAGTTACTAGTTACAATATACAGTACCTTAAAATAAAAAGGAATAAAAGTGAAATAGTTACTTTACCACGCATCTCCTTGATGTGGCTCTATAGTCCAACACTCACACATGGCATGTGTGAGTAACCAGTGGAGGCTTTTTAGCATGTGGCATCAATACAATATTCCAGCCTGCATGCTCTCATCACAGTCTCTCAGTGGTCTGTCTGTAATATCCTGTAGTCTCAGCACAATCTCCTCCCACTGACCTCTTACCTCATCTTTTATACCCTTTATGCCACCTCCCAGAATGAGGTCACCGGCGACAGCAAGTCTGATTGAGTAACGCACTCAAGTCACGATTCTTTGTAAAGAGCTGAGACCAATTGAAATGATACAATGTTATCAGCCATATCTGATCTACCAGTGCAATGCATGTTTGTTTGATCAGCCAGGACTGTGTAGGAATTCAATGGAGCCCTGCTGGGATGGATACAAAGCCCTATTGTTCCAGTCCGGCCACTGTTGCCAATATACAACTAGGATTATAGCTGCGCACCTTATGAGTAAAGAGAGGTAAGAGAGAGGTACGCTACCCAGAGACCAAAATACAGCTTTGAGTTAAAGCCATATTTCAGCAGAATCATCACAGCTCCCCCTTTAGATGGGGCTTGTAGGAAGTAGGGGCCTGTGCCCCTCTTCTGAGAGCACCTCTGCCGCTTCAGCTCCTCAGGCTCTGGCCCCAAGGCTTCACAACCCCCAGGGTTCCAGTAGACTCGGGCCTTGTCAGACTCCAAGGGTGGTTGGGCGGCACGCGCCTTCAATATGTCCAGACTAGGGTCAGCTTGGACAGCATCTCTGAACTCTTGGCTGGAGTGAGACAAAAGAGAGGTGCATGTTACATAGCTGCCGGACCCTTCTGGCTCTCTAGTCCGACTAGGGACACTTCTAAGGCTCAGGGCCTGAGCCACGTACACTTGGCTACCTCCCGCCTGTTCTGGGTCCGCTTTCTGAGTGCTGGCATTCTGTGGAGCCACACTCATAACCCCAGGTCTTTGGGATACCAGTTGAGACCCCATCCCTGCGGTCTCTCAGGGTCTCTCTCACACTAGCCGCTAGTTGGGAGAGTTCTAGGGGATTCTGCACCTCCCCCTTTGCTTCCAAACCTACATCCTGTTCCTCCTGTACTTGGGTGGGTGATGGTGATACCTTGGGCAAATGACTGAGATCATGCTTCCCCAAAACATCCCCCCACAATACATTGACAGGTAATGCATTTGACATACCCCCTTCGGGGATCACAACTCCAGTACCCCATGCCATCTGCACTTGGGCCATGGGCACTCCTGGAATAGAACTGGACAGAAGAGACGTGTATGTCTCATACCAGCCGGACTCCTCCGGCTTCAAGGGAGTGAAGCTAGTCATGGCGGTCTCAGCACCGACTCCAGGTGGTGTAGGCAACGGTTCAAGGGTCGGAACGCCCTCCACCCTTGAAGCACTCTGGCTGCGGGCTAACACCGCACTACCAGCAGTCCGTCCCTCACCTGGATTGGCCATGAGATCCACATAGCCTACCTGACCACCTGGCACATGGTCAGCAGTTGGGTGCTTATCGGATGCACTGGGCGAAATAGTAGAAGTCGCTTCCAGTAACTCAGAAGAGCTACCCTGTACACTTTCACAACAAGCATTGGCAATTACATTTACAGTACCTTCATTAGCAATTGTTAATTCACACCGGGCCTCAATGAGATCTGCAGTCGACATATTAACAAGCTGGGAGGGAGACGCCCCCGCAGATGTGGGTGTGTCTACAGACAAAGTCTCACTGGTTCCTAGCACGGGAGTGAACAAAGCATCAATAACATTTTTGCTGAGCTGGGTTGCAGGAAGTTCAGTTGCATCTTCCCTGTTCTAAGCTGAAGGCAACTCATTAGCATTTACACTTACTGCCATGGGAAGTATCTCAGAGGGGGGGTTACGGGCCCCCTCTTCAGATATGACAGACACATTATCAGCATTAATCATAGACAGTTTATCACAGTAAATTGGGGTGCTCCCCACCCCATATTGGGACATCTTAGGTCCTAAATCAGTTCCCAACAGTACATTAGCAGGCAAATCAGTCAATAGTCCCACAGTCCGCATTCCTTTTTCTGCACCCCCGTCCAGATACACAGGTGGGCCACCTGCTGTGGCTTGGGAAGCAGGGAAGTTCTCAGGGCAGTTGGGGCACTCCTCCTTGAAATGTCCTGTCTGGTTACAGGCATGGCACCGCCGCACCTCCCCTTGGGGTTTGGGGAAGGTCACCCGGGCGCCCAGAGTTCTTGGGACAGGGGAGGAACCACCCGGGGCATAGTTTGTCTCACCCGACCAGACGACAGACGGCTGTGGTGAACTCCGGCCTGGCTGCTCCTTCCAACTTGAGGGTCTCTGCAGGGTTGTTGGAGTTTGCGCCTGCTGGGAGATTTCCAGCCTCTTCAGCTCAAGCTGATACTCCCTCTCGGCCTGTCGCTCAGCAGCCTGTCATTCAGCAGCCTTCCTCTCTCTCTCTGCCTGTCGCTCAGCAGCCTTCCTCTCTCCCTCTGCCTGTCGCTCAGCAGCCTTCCTCTCTCTGCCTGTCGCTCTTGTTCTACAGCTTCCAGAAAACGGTCCAACACCTGCAGGTATGTGTTAGGGTCTCTGGTGCCTACTTGCTGCAGGGCCATTTGCCAGTATGAAACCATTCCCCCTACAAAGTTGGGGTTACTGGTCTCTCCTGGTGAAGTAATCCTTGGGACCGGGCTGCTTGCTGCACTTCCTGGCATAGCCCCAAAATCAGGACTCTGCTCGATTCTCTGCATAGCTGTGGCTGCCTCCATTTCAGCCATACGCTCAGGATCTCCAAAAGCCTGGTTCTGCAGTTCTGGGCTCTGCTTCTGAGCCCACTAGCCATCCACTGGTATTTGCCAAATAAAAGATAGGATAGAATACAAAGAGTAAGGGAGGGGAACAGCACTGTATCAAACTTTCACTGTATCTTAATGCTTGCTTTAATACCGAGCTTGTCTCATAGGATTACCACAATCCCCAGCATGTGAGTGATAAAGGTCACCAACACACGCTGTTTATCCTAAGATCCCACTGCTGTCACCAATGTGAAAGATCCTCAGTGCACCAACACCGCTTTGGCTCACACCTGAGTCTTCTTTCATATAAACCACACTCACTGCCAGTGAGTGCCGGGTCCACAAGATAAATACAAGACAAGCTTTCTAAATTTTATATATTTATTAACCCCTAAATGGGTCGGTATTAACATGTAACACATGCAGTTCAGAACAGATATGCAGATGTATGCAAGCATTAACAGTTACTAGTTACAATATACAGTACCTTAAAATAAAAAGGAATAAAAGTGAAATAGTTACTTTACCACGCATCTCCTTGATGTGGCTCTATAGTCCAACACTCACACATGGCATGTGTGAGTAACCAGTGGAGGCTTTTTAGCATGTGGCATCAATACAATATTCCAGCCTGCATGCTCTCATCACAGTCTCTCAGTGGTCTGTCTGTAATATCCTGTAGTCTCAGCACAATCTCCTCCCACTGACCTCTTACCTCATCTTTTATACCCTTTATGCCACCTCCCAGAATGAGGTCACCGGCGACAGCAAGTCTGATTGAGTAACGCACTCAAGTCACGATTCTTTGTAAAGAGCTGAGACCAATTGAAATGATACAATGTTATCAGCCATATCTGATCTACCAGTGCAATGCATGTTTGTTTGATCAGCCAGGACTGTGTAGGAATTCAATGGAGCCCTGCTGGGATGGATACAAAGCCCTATTGTTCCAGTCCGGCCACTGTTGCCAATATACAACTAGGATTATAGCTGCGCACCTTATGAGTAAAGAGAGGTAAGAGAGAGGTACGCTACCCAGAGACCAAAATACAGCTTTGAGTTATAGCCATATTTCAGCAGAATCATCACAGAGGGCATTAGCTCCAGGCCTCCATTGTATGTTACAGCGGAGACCTGGTAGCTATTGCGACCGCTCTGCAGCAGAATGACCGCCTTTATCTTTACAGACCCGGCATCCGCTGTAATAGCTCGGCTGATGCCAGGATGGGTTTGCATCGCCGGGACACCCACTGCTCCAAGCCCAGGGCCCGCAGCATCGCCCCCACTCCACCCGCTGCAGGAAGCCAGCAGGAGTAGGGAAATACTGCGACCCCGCTCCTCAGCCCCCCCAGCCAAAACACCCACATTCAGACTATAAGATGCACCCCCATTTTCCTCCCAAATCTGGGGGGAAAAAAGTGCGTCTTATAGTCCGAAAAATACGGTATGTCCTGTACCTGCTGAGCTTTGTCTCCCCAGTGTAGGGCACTTGTTCTACATTACAGGTTAGTGGAGGAGAAGAGTCTGATACTGTGTGCAGAGAGGAGGAATGTGCCATGTATCTTCACATACTAGTGCCGGACCCGGAAGCCCCCCTTATAATCCCTACTAATTCTATGTATTACATGGGACTCCGTGTAGTG
Organism: Leptodactylus fallax; assembly: GCA_947044405.1. Taxonomy (NCBI): domain Eukaryota; kingdom Metazoa; phylum Chordata; class Amphibia; order Anura; family Leptodactylidae; genus Leptodactylus; species Leptodactylus fallax. Next base: position 541,744 of record CAMRHE010000637.1, read on the forward strand.
ATTACATTGTCTCATCTTCTCTCCATTCAGGTTCCTACAATATAGAATCCTCTCAGTATCTTCTATATAAGAGAATATTCCTGATTGATCCATCAAGGATGGAAAGAGACAGGAACAAGATGGCGGAAAGTCTATTAAATCTCACCCTAGAGATCATCTACCAGCTTACTGGAGAGGTGAGAGATTCTGATGATGTCACATTACATCATTCTTATCTATAGTAATAACAGATGATATGACTGGAGAGGTGATGGACTCTGCACATGTATGTAGTGATATTTATTAATGTGTCTCCCCATAACCAGGATTACACAGTAGTGAAGAAGACCTCTAGTGGGCGCTGTCAGGCTCCTGTGTATGAAGGATATGGAGGAACCCTGAGCCCAATCCCAAGGCCTCCACCTCACCCCCTGATTCATGAGGAGATCAATGGACAGAAGATCCTAGAACTCACCAACAAGATGCTGGAGCTGCTGACTGGAGAGGTGACACTGCTGGGAATGCTGGGACATTATACAGTAACTGGAGGGGTCTGGGTGATGACTGTATCATTGTGTTGTCAGGTTCCTATAAGGTGTCAGGATGTCGCTGTCTATTTCTCCATGGAGGAGTGGGAGTATTTAGAAGGACACAAGGATCTGTACAAGGAGGTGATGATGGAGGACCACCAGCCCCTCACATCAGCAGGTAATAGACGTGACTATATACACATGGACTTCCATTATTTGTATGTACAGAATGAATTCAGTCCCTGTCTGTGTTTCCTACAGGTAGATCCAGTAAGAGGACAACACCGGAGAGATGTCCCAGTCCTCTTCTTCCACAGGATGATCAGGTAGATGGAGATATTCCCTATGATGTGTAGACGGGCTGTGAAGTCCTTGTGGTCAGTCTTGTTGTATCCAGCAGTATTATATGGTTATATACATGGGCGGTGTCATTGAGCCGCCATCTAATATGTTTCTCCAGCTTCTCAGAGACCTGCAGCTACTGTCAGGACATCTTTGATCTTCATGCGGATTAATGATCTAGAACATTCTCTGTGACTTCTCTATTTGTCCGGTGACTTTTACATTATTTGTTTCACAGATTTTCCATCAGGATAAAGATCTGAAGGACATTAATGCTCTATCTATGACAATAAAGGAAGATCCCTATGTGAGTGGTGATGAGGAGTGTGAGGAGGACATTCCTACAGGTAACCGCCCAGGTGAGGAGTCACCACTATATAAAGCACAGAAGGGTCACTCATTCTATTCAGTCATTTATTAGACTATTTGTTGTTCCTGATTCAGCTAAAATACTAATAATACATGAATATAAATGGGATAGCGCTATAGGGGATAATAAATGTAGTATAGAATATAACGTACAGCAGGAATATGGACTTGACATCTATGTGAACGAGGCAAATTTCTTCCTCACCGGCTGTCAGTGCTCGTGAAGGGAAAGAATTTACCAGAATTATATAGCAGATTATTTCAGCTAGAGGAAAAAATAATCCTCCTGCTCGATCTTCAGGCAGATTCCACCTCGGAGCTCTATGGAAATAAATGGGAGGTGGAAAATACCGCCTGGCCAGTAAGGAATGTGATGGAGATTCGGTGGCTGATTTGGTAAAGCGGAAAAATTCTTTTTTGTAGGAGCTTCTACAAATTTCACTGTGTAAGCCTCACCTTAGACCCCAATCACACTATGGAATCCGGACTAGAAAATCTGGTCTGTACATCAGTCATATCTCCCAGCCCGAACTCTGTCCACACACCAGGACTCCCCGTATCTTAGTGATGTATGAAGCTAGGAGTCCCTGCTTCCTTGTGACTCCACAGACCCATACTACATACTGTATGGGACAGCAGATCCGCGGTGAGTTCGGGCAGGGAAATCCAGCTGATGTGGTTTGGATTGTATTGTGTGTATGGGGTGTAATACAGTAAGATTTATGGCATCCTATAGTATTATTCCACATAAGTGGCCATATTTAAGCAGCCATGGATTGTGTTCACCTCTACAGTGACCTAGAGCAGTGGTGGCGTCTCCTGCCCCGCTTCATTACTATTCACTATCACTGACCTCCGTCTCAGCACAGTGAGTACTAATGAAGTAGGCCGCGCTGCCGTCGTTTGCTGCCTGTGCCACTGATTTCACTTCTTCACACGGCCTGAAGCGTCTCAGGCAGCGGCAGCTCAGTGGGGAATATACTTATAAGGTTGTTATTCAAAAATAGTAACATCAGTTTTCTTCTTGTCAGATGACTGTACCAGGAGCTCAGAGGGACATCTGATATCTACAGATTATAAAGCAGAGGATCATAGTATCACACAAGAAGAGCATGCCATTACCCCAGATATACCCTCAGCCCAGAGAATTTGCAAAGGAAAGAAGTCATATTCATGCCCAGAATGTGGGAAATGTTTTACTAACAAATCACATCTTGATGAACATCTGAGAATTCACACAGGAGAGAAGCCATATTCATGCCCAGAATGTGGGAAATGTTTTACTCATATATCAGTTCTTATTAAACATCAAAGAACTCACACAGGAGCGAAGCCATATTCATGCCAAGAATGTGGGAAATGTTTTACTCAGAAATCAAATCTTGTTAGACATGAAAGAACTCACAATGGGGAGAAGTCATATTCATGCCCAGAATGTGGGAAATGTGTTGCTCAGAAATCAGATCTTATTAAACATCAAAGAACTCACACAGGGGAGAAGCCATACTCATGCCCAGAATGTGGGAAATGTTTTACTCGGAAATCAAATCTTGTTGAACATCTGAAAAGTCACACAGGAGAGAAGCCATATTCCTGCCCAAAATGTGGGAAATGTTTTACTCAGAAATCAAGTCTTGTTGAACATCTGAGAACTCACACAGGAGAGAAGCCATATTCATGCCAAGAATGTGGGAAATGTGTTACTCACAAATCAAGTCTTATTAAACATCTGAGAACTCACACAGGAGAGAAGCCATATTCATGCCAAGAATGTGGGAAATGTTTTACTCAGAAATCAAATCTTATTAAACATCAAAGAACTCACACAGGGGAGAAGCCATACTCATGCCCAGAATGTGGGAAATGTTTTACTAACAAATCACATCTTGATGAACATCTGAGAATTCACACAGGGGAGAAGCCATATTCATGCCCAGAATGTGGGAAATGTTTTATTTACAAATCACATCTTGATAAACATCTGAGTATTCACACAGGGGAGAAGCCATATTCATGCCCAGAATGTGGGAAATGTGTTACTGGGAAATCAAATCTTATTAAACATCAAAGAATTCACACAGGGGAGAAGCCATACTCATGCCTAGAATGTGGGAAATGTTTTACTAACAAATCACATCTTGATGAACATCTGAGAATTCACACAGGGGAGAAGCCATATTCATGCCCAGAATGTGGGAAATGTTTTACTCAGAAATCAGATCTTATTAAACATCAAAGAACTCACACAGGGGAGAAGCCATATTCATGCCAAGAATGTGGGAAATGTGTTTCTCAGAAATCAAATCTTGTTAGTCATGAAAGAACTCACACAGGGGAGAAGCCATACTCATGCCCTGAATGTGGGAAATGTTTTACTCGGAAATCAAGTCTTGTTGAACATCTGAAAAGTCACACAGGAGAGAAGCCATATTCCTGCCCAAAATGTGGGAAATGTTTTACTCGGAAATCAAGTCTTGTTGAACATCTGAGAACTCACACAGGAGAGAAGCCATATTCATGCCAAGAATGTGGGAAATGTGTTGCTCAGAAATCAGATCTTGTTAGACATCAGAGAATTCACAAAGAGGAGAAGGGGATTGTAATTGGATTTTAAGGAACTTACATTCACTGGTTTTTAGGTTAAATTATTTATTTTAATTTATTTTATATTTCATAAATTTTTCCCCTCAGTCACATTACATTGCCTTTGTTCCGTGTGCCTTATTTAGTATATTTTCATTGCTATTTCACCTCTAACATGTTTTCAATTATTCATCACAGCATCAGTTTTATTCTTCATGTTTAACAATTAGAAAAAAAAAAAGGCTTTTTTTTTCTCACTTTTGAGCACTATTTATCATGTCACTTATATATTGTAGTGTAAAGAGTCACTGTTACGTATGTCACAGTAAATTTTTCTTTCCCTCTTACGCTTTTGTCGTTAGTAGATATTTAGAGTCTTGTTGGTGAACGTTGTCTTCACATTCCTGCAGTCTCCATCTGCACCCTACAAGATAAGACCAACTGCGGAAATTGCCTATAAAATATAGGTCCATTCGGGATACTTTATACTGAGAAGGGTACCTTTCTAAAGTTGTTCAATATATGGCCCCTTTTTATAATAAGAGATTATAAAATAGCTCTAATTTGTTTGCTATTACATAACGGACCTAGGTTATTTTTATCTGGGATACTTATAATGGCAACTCAATTACATTCGGATGTCGCTTCTTGGGACTGAATTTCCTGTAATTTATTTTTTCATTAGGAAATCATGTATACTGATCTAAGGGAATAATGTATATTATATCTATGTCTCATATAATGCACCCACAGGTCCCCCTCTCAGGTCTCATATAATGTCCCCCCATGTTTCCCTCTTAGGGCTCATATAATGCACCCCCATGTTTCCTTCTTAGTGCTCATATAATGCACCCCCAGGTCCACTCTTGCTCACACGTTTTCTCCTCTCCTTCTTAGTCTCCACTCTCAAGAACTTTCTCTAACACACCACACTTTCCTGTACAATGCAGAACATCTCCACCCACACAAGAGTTTGATCACATAGTCATGATGTCATCAGAGGTAGCCCTCACACACTATTATGTCCTTCTTGTGGCCCCTATACTGTATAATGAGTCCATTTGTAGCCCTCATACACTACAATAACTTCCTTGTGGGCCCCGCACACTTTAATGTCCTCCTTGTAGTCCTTACACACTATAATGCCCTCCTTGTGGCACCCACACACTATAATTTCCTACTTGTGTCCCCTACACTGAATAATGTGTCCATTTGAAATTTCCACATACTATAATGTCCTCCTTGTTGCCCCCACACAGTATAATATGCTGTACTAACATACATGTAATGGGCAAAAGAAAACTGTTGATAATGATACCTTAGCTGTAAGGGAATCGCTAGAGGAGCAATTCCCCAGTAACTGCTGGAGAACCTTGGGGGGAGGGGCACAACAAGACAGTGAGCCCTAAAGCTGAAAACCCCCCACTGGCCCTGCCTCTTGCCTGACTGTCCTAGGTGACAGACGACAACTTGGAGCCGGTCCCTACACTTAATAAGTGACAACACAGAACACAGACAGAACAAACGACAAAAGGGAGGTCAGCAAGCCAAGGGTTCGGTAACAGACGAGCAATGCAGTACAGAATCACAATCCAAGAGAACAGTCAAAAGTCAAGGCCAGAGGTCAGGAATAGGAATACAGGCAACAAAAACAGCAAGGAATAATAGCCAGAACGCAAAAACCAATAACCAGCGAACATGTGAGGGCTAACAACCTGTTTATAGAAAGACAGGAGGTATTAGGACAGTGTTCAGACTGAGCCACAAGAAACCTACGCAAGGAATCAAACTGAACACATCTCCTTCGCCGCAGCGTGCGAGCAGAGGGTGGCGCAGAGACCCAAACAGGCAGAGACGTTACATTAGCCTTTAACCACCGTTGCGGAAAAAACAGAAAATGTTACTTCACCTTCGGGCTGAGTGTACAGCGCATGTGCAAGATTTTGTTCACGCTGACAGGACAATGAAGCAAAGAAGAGGAGGAGAAGAATTGATCTACAAGCAAGAAGGGGGCAGCGATAAAAGGTCCAGGTCCCATACAGATCTGGAGCGATTCGCTGGTGAAAACGCTTCGGCATTGAGATCCCAATGCAGATCTCAATTCCTGACAGCGTTTTTAAAAGCAGATCTCTCTGAATCTGTAAGAGCTATCATGATTATCTCATGTTATCATTTTAAAGATGAGATTCTCATCTCTAAATTGAATCCAAGCTCATCTTTATAGCCCTAACAGATCCTGAGATATGGGGCTCTAAAGTGTCCTTCCCCCTCCAGCCTCAGGCAGCATCTAAGAGCTGTGTGTAAAAGGAAGGAAAGGGAAGGAGCAGAGCTGCCAACTGCACAGACGATGATAAATCATCACATCTGTGCATAACCTGTATGTGACCCCAAGGAGTGGGGTAGCATGGACTATACTTTTGCTCTCTGAGTGTGACCTAGAGGGATAATGTAATAACCTCCTGAGCCTAATCACAGGGGTATTCTTCTGTAATACCCCTCTGAACATAACCAGGAAGTTTATTGGCGCTGTGACCCAGATGTTACTATCATCCAGATCTCAGGATCAAAAGAGTTGCACCAAAACTTACACAACACATACACAAAGTCATCAATAAAGTTTACATTTGACCCTGTCCATACCTGATTGTTCTAGAGTGAAATACGCTGACCGCCTCTCTAGCGATATCCATTACACACTAAAATAATAATAATAACGATTATCACTAGAGATGAACGTATAAGTTTCTACAATTTTTATAGGTAGATAGAAAATTATATTCTTATGTAAGCTCCTATTTAATTTGCATGCACAAAATTGGTGGCTGCATTTCTGCGATTTTGGCGTTTGTTTAACACCCGTACCTGTAAATATATATATATATATATATATATATATATATATATATATATGTGTGTGGTATGTATGAATTCCTCACATCTTGCAGTTTTTTGTAAAATACATTTTGTTTGCAGAAGGGAATTGCTTGAGCCCGCACTTTAGTGGCAATTTAGAATTTTTGTGCAATTTTTGCTTGTAATCTCTGTTTGCTGCAAAGTTGCATGAAGGTGGTTGTATATATGAAATATTAAGTTGTGTTTTTATATAGTGTATGCTGTACAATCTCAAAAAAGTTAGATTTTGGTGTCACAGTTTGCTAGGTGCAGTATAGATTTTTAACATAGTAAATAAAAGCAAAATCTTACTTGTCTTCTGTATCAGTGTTTTTGAGAGTACGAGCTCTTGTTGTAGTTGATGTTTGCGGTATATATAAATTGTGTACAACTTTATCTTTTATTTTATATGTGTTTTGTGTGCGAATGTGATTGAATAGGAGTTTTAGGTGTAAATATGTGTTTTAGTTTATTTTTTCAAAAAATTATATGTGTTTGTTACAAAGTTACATGAAGGTGGACGTGGCTATTCATAACCTATTGAAATACAGGTAATCTTCAGGTTGTCTATGTTCAAGAAATATATAGGGTTTAGGGGTTTACTTGCTTTTCCCGGTGTGTAATCCCTACATTTTATAGGATGATACTTTAACATTTCCAGCTTCAAAGCAGATTTTTGTTCTTTCCAGTTCTGGTGATTTTCTGAAGATACAGGAGCATCTCAATAAATTAGAATATATTTGTGAAACGTTCATTCATTTCAGTAATTCAGTAATACAATCCATAATCAGCGTCTTCCATGATTGTGTGTCCTACTGAACCAGACTGAGGGACCATTTACAGGCTCAGGAAACCTTGGCAGGTGACACTGAATTTACAAGACTGAACTGAACTTACAATATTCTCATTTTCTTAGATTTGGGTTTTCATTACCTAAATAATATGGGTGTGTGAATCTTCACAAAAAAACACAAAGCTGGACCCAATTATCCTGCGCTCCCTTGTAGGCCGTGATTCCTCCAGATTGAATGGAATTAACTCCGAATATGGTTGTCCAAGGATGGATTTTTTATTTGGAGTATACAGATAAAAGAATAAAACTGTGTCTGGTGTATGCACATATTAATTGATATCTTAGCATCCTTAAAAACCCAAAAATACACATCTCCTGCAAAGGTTACACACACGGTACTGAAAATTGGCAGCAAGTTATGTAAACACAGCATTCTATTAAATGACCCTCATTTTTGAAGGGAAGGATACCAGAACATCCTAGGGTGACTTTTAGAAGGGCTCGTACCATCAAAGAGATTGTAGCCCCAAGTAAACTCCATCAACCACATAAGAATGGAAAAATTCCTGGATCCATCACTGTGAAAGGGAGTTACAGGTGTAATAAGGCGAGATGTAAATGCTGCCTAACTATCCCACCGCTGCCACCACTGTGAAGAATATCGCCTTGCCAAGCCCCTTGGCCTACCTGCGATCACCCTTCTTAACCTTCCACTCACAACCCGTGAGAGGACCGAGTTCGTAGGATAGAATGAAACTAGCTTTATAAATTTTATATATTTAATAACCCAAGTGGGTCTTTACTAATTAATAGCATATACAGAAATATACAATATTAATATGATCAAGCATTAAGCAGAGGAGAACTTCCTTCAATAGTAACCACTGGAGGAATATTTGAAATCCAATCCTATATGACTTGTGACTCAGATTTCGTGATCTATTTACTAGAATGTACCTGTGGGTTACAATATATAGGAAGAACATCAATGTATCTGAGAGTGCGACTAAACAACCACAGACACAACATAGCAAAAGGCTACGTAAAACACAGTGTCTCAAGACTCGCGGCCCTGTTACATAATTACACCTATTGCACAAATACCCTCAGATGTATGGGAAAGACATGCGCGGTTACAGAAACGTGAGATGTGCTGGATATTTAAGTTAAACACTCTGTCTCCGTTAGGGCTTAATGAATCCCTGGAAAACGTATACTGATATTAAAAAAAAAAAAAAAAAATCCTCTTAGCGAGTATATATCTATTATATCTATGGTGATATTTATTGATTTTATTTGCTTTGTTGTATGGAATATCTGTATGTAAATATGGTGATACCTATTACATTTATACTTTTATGATCATATATTTATAATATGTATATAGGTGTTTTATATTTTTATTTTTTATATTGTCATGTATTTACAACTTGCATTTATGTTTATATTCCTTATTTTTATAGCTAGATACATTTTATACTTTTCATATCTTTTCATACATATTTATGTATTATGTACAATTTATTTATATATGTTTGTATGTATATATATAATATATATATATATATATAATATATATATATATATATATATAATATATATGTGTGTGTGTGTGTATATATGTATAACAATTTTTAGGACAATCTCTAATATAGCTATATATGACTGACTATAAACCCAGTTGCAGTATTTTAGAGCGCAGAATACGTACCCCATTACTTAGTAGCGGTGTAATTACAGCTCAGTTTGTATATTACATAACCCCACTACATGGTTTTTATTTTATAATAGACAACCAATTACGGTCTTAATCAGCCGACTATTAGCGTAATCTGTGCCGCAGACTAGTGATGTGGTCGGAGACTAGAACTTGGCCCCGCCTCCTGCTGATTCAGGATGAACACACCTCCTGGAAGCTGATTGGCTGCTAGATGTCAATATTGACCCACAACATGTGCTCTTTAGATAAACACTAGTGTAATCATATGGCTGAGAGTGAGTGTGATTACAGCCCTAATGAGAGTAAGCTGTGGTTACATAACTTGCTGCCAATTTTGAGTACCGTGTGAGTAACCTTTGCAGGAAATGTGTATTTTTGGGTTTTTAAGGATGTTAAGATATCAATTAATATGTACATACACCAGACACAGAATTATTCTTTTAAAATTATTGTGCATGATTGTTTTAAAGTGGTTTTTTTTTTTTTTTAACCTACTTGGTCACATGTCAGTGCTTTCTACTATATAAGACTGCACTAAACAACGGCTACCAGTATACCAGTGAAGTCTGAGGAAGGAGCAGTAGGCTCCGAAACGCGTTACTACCTGGTTTTTCTTTTTTGTTTTTTATTTTGTTATTTTGTTGCATTTATTACTATCTGTATACTCCAAATAAAAAATCCATCCTTGGACAACCATATTCGGAGTTAATTCCATTTAATCTGGAGGAATCGCGGCCACAGCAGTGACTACGAGGGAGCGCAGGAAAATTGGGTCCAGCTTTGTGTTTTTTGTGAAGATTCACACAGCCATATTATTTATCTTTCTCCTGGTCTCTCTATTTTGGAGCTCAGGACTGGGACACCATCACTGCAGCGCCCCCACAAAGCCTCTATAATAAGACGCAAAAGTTGTTGTGTATCACACAACACCTCAAGGTAATTTTCCACCTATAAGGGGATCCTGGGATTATTTCACTTGCACGTTTAAAGTCCCGCACAAGGGAGCGCCCTGTTGTATTTTTTCTTTTCAGAATTTGGTTTTCATTACCTGTAATCCATAATCAACATTTACAGAACTAAAACGCTTGAAATAGAAGACTCTGTGTGTAAAGAATCTAGAAAATATAGGAGGTCACTTTATTAATGTAATTACTGAAAGAAACAAATGTTTCAAAGATATTCTAATTTATTGAGATGCCCCTGTAGGCAGGCGTAGTCCTTAGTGATATGTATATACAGGTGTAGTCCTTAGTGATATGTACATACAGGCGTAGGCCTTAGTGATATGTACATACAGGCGTAGTCCTTAGTGATATGTACATACAGGCGTAGTCCTTAGTGATATGTACAGACAGGTGTAGTCCTTAGTGATATGTACATACAGGCGTAGGCCTTAGTGATATGTACATACAGGCGTAGTCCTTAGTGATATGTACATACAGGCGTAGTCCTTAGTGATATGTACATACAGGCGTAGTCCTTAGTGATATGTACAGACAGGCGTAGTCCTTAGTGATATGTACATACAGGCGTAGGCCTTAGTGATATGTACATACAGGCGGAGGCCTTAGTGATATGTACATACAGGCGGAGGCCTTAGTGATATGTACATACAGGCGTAGTCCTTAGTGATATGTACATACAGGCGTAGGCCTTAGTGATATGTACATACAGGCGTAGTCCTTAGTGATATGTACATACAGGCGTAGTCCTTAGTGATATGTACATACAGGCATAGGCCTTAGTGATATGTACATACAGGCGTAGTCCTTAGTGATATGTACATACAGGCGTAGGCCTTAGTGATATGTACATACAGGCGTAGGCCTTAGTGATATGTACATACAGGCGTAGGCCTTAGTGATATGTACATACAGGCGTAGTCCTTAGTGATATGTACATACCGGCGTAGGCCTTAGTGATATGTACATACAGCTGTAGTCCTTAGTGATACGTACATACAGGCGTAGGCCTTAGTGATACGTACATACAGGCGTAGTCCTTAGTGATATGTACATACAGGTGTAGTCCTTAGTGATATGTACATGCAGGCGTAGGCCTTAGTGATATGTACATACAGGCGGAGGCCTTAGTGATATGTACATACAGGCGTAGTTCTTAGTGATATGTACATACAGGCGTAGTCCTTAGTGATATGTACATACAGGAGGAGGCCTTAGTGATATGTACATACAGGCGAAGTCCTTAGTGATATGTACACACAGGCGTAGTCCTTAGTGATACGTACACACAGGCGGAGGCCTTAGTGATACTTACACACAGGCGGAGGCCTTAGTGATACGTACACACAGGCGAGGCCTTAGTGATACGTACACACAGGCGGAGGCCTTAGTGATACGTACACACAGGCGGATGCCTTAGTGATACGTACATACAGGCGTAGTCCTTAGTGATACGTACATACAGGCGTAGGCCTTAGTGATACGTACATACAGGCGTAGTCCTTAGTGATATGTACATGCAGGCGTAGTCCTTAGTGATATGTACATTCAGGCGTAGTCCTTAGTGATATGTACATACAGGCGGAGGCCTTAGTGATACGTACATACAGGTGTAGGCCTTAGTGATATGACTGAACTCTGCACAGGTTGGACTCTAATTTTCAGGAGGTTTGGTGCAGATAACTTTGTTTAGTTTCCACTTTCAGCAACTAATATACATTTATTTGCATTTTTTTTTTTTATAAAATATTCACTTTAAATCAGAACTGCATAAAGGTTCCTGTTCGCATACAGTACTAAGTGACATTCTGACAATGCTGCAGGTGTCTACTTTAAGACAATATATAGGTATGGGGGGTTAGTATGATTTTTTTTAATGTTGCAATTTAGGTTTTATTTGAACATCTCAAAACTGTGAAAATTCTCCTGGCAGCCAGAGGTGCAAAATATCCGAAAACCCCTGGCAGCAAAAGGGTTAAACCTTCTTCGGTGGGAAGACCAGGTACAACAGAGGTGAAATACTGGAAACAAATAAATGCAATAAGTGTATATCATATGTACAAAGATAAACATACAGTATATAGGCTAGAGTATACAAGGCGGCATCAATAAATGGGATAACATAAGTAGGTAAAGCTGTGAGAGGGTCGCACTATTGCACTGTGCAATCGCTATACAATATATGTACAATATGCATACACAGTATATGCAATAACTAGGGGCCTACGCTCCTCTTCTGAAAGCACCTCCGCCTCCAGCTTCTCAGGCTCTGGCCCCAAGGCTCCCTCACCTTCCCCCGGGGTCCCAGCAGACTCGGGCCTTGTCAGACTCCGAGGGTGGTTGAGCGCCATGTGCCTTCAATATGTCCAGACTAGGGTCAGCTTGGACAGCCTCTCTGAACTCTTGGCTGGAGTGAGACACAAGAGAGGTGCATGTTACATAGCTGCCGGCCCCTTCTGTCTCTCTAGTCTGACTAGGGACACTTCTAAGGCTCAGGCCCTGATCCACGTACACTTGGCTACCTCCTGCCTGTTCTGGGTCCGCTTTCTGAGTGCGGGCATCCCGTAGCTTTACACTCATGACCTCAGGCCCTTGGGAAACCATTCCAGAGATCCCATCCTGGCAATCTCTGCTCTCCTGGCTACCCTTGGCCTGCTCTCTCAGGGTCTCTCTCACACTAGCAGCTAGTTGGGAGAGTTCTAGGGGGTTCTGCACCTCCCCCTTTGCTTCCAAACCTAGGGGCACCTCTGGTTCTGGCACAGGTATATTTGGACCCTGTCCTCCCTCCCAGACGCCTTGCCCCTTTGGGCCTACACCCTGTTCCTCCTGTACTTGGGTGGGTGATGGTGATACTTTGGGCAAATAACTGAGATCATGCTTCCCCAAAACATCCCCCCACAATACATTGATAGGTAATACATTGGACATACCCTCTTCTTGGATCACATCTCCAGTACCCCATGCCATCTGTACTTGGGCCATGGGCGCTCCTGGAATAGAACTGGACAGAAGAAACGTGTATGTCTCATACCGGCCGGACTCCGCCGGCTTCAAGGGAGTGAGGCTAGTCATGGCGGTCTCAGCACCGACTCCAGGTGGTGTAGGCAACGGTTCAAGGGTCGGAACGCCCTCCACCCTTGTAGCACTCTGGCTGCGGGCTAACACCGCACTACCAGCAGTCCGTCCCTCACCTGGATCGGCCATGAGATCCACATAGCCTACCTGACCATCTGGCACATGGTCAGCAGTTGGGTGCTCATCGGATACACTGGGCGAAATAGCAGAAGTCGCTTCCAGTGACTCAGAAGAGCTACCCTGTCACTTTCACAACAAGCATTGGCAATTACATTGACAGTACCTTCATTAGCAATTGTTAATTCACACCGGGCCTCAATGAGATCTATGGTAGACAGATTAACAAGCTGGGAGGGCGACGCCCCCGCAGATGTGGGTGTGTCTACAGACTTAGTCTCATTGGCTCCTAGCACGGGGGTGAACAAAGCATCAATAACATTTGTGCTGAGCTGGGTTGCAGGAAGTTCAGTTGCATCTTCCCTGCTCTGAGCTGAAGGCAACTCATTAGCATGTACACTTACTGCCATGGGAAGGTTCTCAGAGGGGGGGTTACGGGCCCTCTCTGCAGATATGACAGACACATTATCAGCATTAATCATAGACAGTCTATCACAGTAAATTGGGGTGCTCCCCACCCCATATTGAGACATCATAGGTCCTAAATCAGTTCCCAACAGTACATTAGCAGGCAAATCAGTCAATAGTCCCACAGTCCGCATTCCTTTTTCTGCACCCCAGTCCAGATACACAGATGGCCACCTGTTGTGGCTTGGGAAACAGGGAAGTTCTCAGGGCGGTTGGGGCACTCCTCCTTGAAATGTCCTGTCTGGTTACAGGCATGGCCCCGCCGCACCTCCCCTTGGGGTTTGGGAAAGGTCACTAGGGTGCCCAGAGTTCTTGGGACAGGGGAGGGACCACCCGGGGCATAGTTTGTCTCACCCGACCTGACGACAGATGGCTGTGGTGAACTCCGGACTGGCTTCTCCTTCCAAGTTGAGGGTCTCTGCAGGGTTGTTGGAGCTTGCGCAGGGGCGGTTTGTGCCTGCTGGGAGAGCTCCATCCTTTTGAGCTCAAGCTGAAACTGCCGCTCTCGTTCTGCTGCCTCACGATCAGCCTGCCGTTCTGCTGCCTTCCTCTCTCTCTCTGCCTGTCGCTCAGCAGCCTCCCTCTCGGCCTGTTGCTCAGCAGCCTGTAGTTCAGCAGCCTTCCTCTCTCTCTCTGCCTGTCGCTAAGCAGCCTGTCGTTCTCGTTCTACAGCTTCCTGAAAACAGTGCAACGCCTGCAGATATATGTTATGGTCCCTGGTGCGTAAGTACTTCAGGGCCATTTGCCAGTATGAATCCATTCCCCCAGCAAGGCTGGGGTTACTGGTCTCTCCTGGTGAAGTAATCCTTGGGACCGGGCTGCTTGCTGCACTTCCTGGCCTAGCCCCAAAATCAGGACTCTGCTCGATTCTCTGCATGGCTGTGGCTGCCTCCATTTCAGCCATACGCTCAGGATCTCCAAAAGCCTGGTTCAGCAATTCTGGAGCTCTGCTTCTGAGCCCACTAGCCATCCACTGGTATTTGCCAAATAAAAGATAGGATAGAATACAAAGAGTAAGGGGGGGGGGGAACAGCACTGTATCAAACTTTCACTGTATCTTAATGCTTGCTTTAATACCGAGCTTGTCTCATAGGATTACCATAATCCCCAGCATGTGAGTGATAAAGGTCACCAACACACGCCGTTTATCCTAAGATCCCACCACGCTGCCACCAATGTGAAAGATCCTCAGTGCGCCAACACCGCTGTGGCCCCACCTGAGTCTTCTTTCATATAAAACCACACTCACCTCCAGTGAGTGTCGGGTTCACAGATAAATACAAGACAAGCCTTCTAAATTTTATATATTTATTAACCCCTAAATGGGTCGGTATTAACATCTAACATATACAGTTCAGAACAGATATGCAGATATATGCAAGCATTAACAGTTACTAGTTACAAGATACAGTAAAAATAAAATAAAAGGGATAAAGGTGAAATGATTACTTTACGACACATATCCTGGATGTGGCTCTATAGTCCAACACTCACACATAGCATGTGGAGATCACCAATGGAGGCTTTTCAGCATGTGGCATTAAAACAATAATCCAGCCTGCATGCTTTTCACAGGAATCTCAGCATTAGTCCAGTAGTCTCAACAGAATCTCATCACAGCAGCCTCTCCTCACGGTCTGTCTGTGTCAACTCCCTAGTCTGTGATGGTCTCAGCCCAAAACTCCATAGCATAATCTCCATAGCATAATCTCCTCCCACTGACTCTTACCTCATCTTTTATACCCTTTATGCCACCTCCCAGAATGAGGTCACCGGCGGCAGCTGGTCTCGTAGAATAATCCACTCAAGTCCAGATCTTTTGTATGTAGATGAGACCAAATGACCTGATACAATGTTATCAGCCATATCTGATCAACCAGTGCAGCTGGACAATGCATGTTTGTTTGATCACTCAAGGCTGCATAGGAATACAATAGCTATTCTGGGATGGATACAAAGCCCTATTGTTCCAGCCTGGCCACTACTGCCAATTTACACCTAGGCTCATAGCTGCGCACAGTATGAATAAATGGAACTAGAGAGAAATACGCTACCCAGAGACCAAAATATAGCTTTGAGTTATGGCCATATTTAGGCAGAATCATCACAATAATAATAATAATAATAATACTATAATAGTCCCACCATGTCGAAATTCAGTGTGTTACAGCAGCAAAGATAAGCAATACAAATACAATATATATAAAATGTTCCAAGGTAGAGGCATTCCAGTGATAGTGGACAGATAGAAAGGTACAGGTAAAGAAGTAGCAGAGGGGGAGGGGGGATATTACAACAGAAAGATATTTCAGTTCTCTATATGGACTGATCTCCGCTTAGGTCGGTGTTGGTTGTACAGCCTGACCACAGCGGGGAGGAAAGACTTCCGATAGCGCTCCTTCTCACACTTAGGGTGGAGCAGTCGGTCACTGACAGTACTGCCCAGCGCTATAACGTCTCATGCATGGGATGGGAGTTATTCCACACATGGAGCTCACCACGAACAGTATCCTTCTGTCACCCACCACCTGCACTGGGTCCAGGGAACTCCCAAGGACAGAGCTGGCCCTCCTAATCTGCTTGTCAAGTCTATTTCTATCCCTGGTTGATATGCTACTCCCTAAGCTGGGCACACAGGAAGAAGATGGCTGATGCCACTACTGAGTTGAAGAAAGTCCTAAGAAGTGCCCCCTGGACTCCAAAGGCTCTCAGCCTCCTAAGCAGGTAGAGCCTGCTGTGGCCCTTCCTGTACAGGACCTCTATGTCATCTGCCCAGTCCAGCTTATTATTAAGAAGCAAACCCAGGTACTTATAGGTGTTGACAATCTCGATGCCCGTCCCCTGGTTTAGAGGGGCATCTACATTTACGGAAGTCCACCACCATCTCCTTGGTCTTCCCAGCATTAATCCTCAGGTGGTTCCGCTGGCACCAGTCCACAAAATCCCGGTTCAGTTATCTGTACTCCCTGTCATCTTCGTCTGTGATGAGGCCTACTATTGCAGAGTCATCAGAATACTTCTGTAGGTAGCAGCTGGATGAGTTGCACCTAAAATCTGCAGTGTACAGTGTGAAGAGGAAAGGGGCGAGAACCGTACCCTGAGGTGCCCCCGTATTACAGATCACGGTATCTGACACACAGTCCCATCATGGTATCTGACTCACATGCTGAGGTCGGTTTTATGAGGTAGTCTAGCATACAGTTGGAGAGGTGGTGGTCCACTCCAGCAAGGCCCAGCTTGTCTCTCAGTAACCTGGGCTGTATGGTGTTAAAAGCACTGGAGAAATCAAAGAACATTATTCTCACCGTGTTCCCTGGTTTCTCCAGGTGAGAAAGAGCCCTGTGCAGAAGATGGGTGATGGCATCATCTACCCCAATGTCTGACCGATAAGCAAACTGGAGGGGGTCCATAGTGGGGCTCACTAGAGGGCGGAGATGTGTGAGAAACAGTCTCTCTAAAATTTTCATCATGTGGGATGTCAAGGCTACGAGTCTGTAGTCGTTAAGGTCCATAGGGTGAGGTTTCTTTGGAACCTTTACCACAAAAGAAGATTTCCAGCTTCAGGCTGATATTAAACATATATGTAATAACACCACACAACTGGTCCCCACAAGTCTTAATTAGCCTTGCACTGATGCCATCTGGCCCTGCAGCCTTCATAGCTTTGATCTTTTTCAGCTCCCTGAAGAAGTGAAGATTTGAAGTTTCAGGACAATGTCGGAGATCGGAGAACTCTTCTGATGGAGGACTACAGGTGCCAGACGTATTGAGACGTGCTGATGAAAGGAACTAAACTAGTTATTCCAAGGAGAAACTACAAGGTGAAAGTCTTCTGAGGTTGTAAGTATAATGGAAATCATAAAGTCGTTTATTAAAAAGTCTAAAGTAGAGTTTGTGCCTAGTGAGAAGTCAGAGGCTATATGGCAGAATGTGGATACACAATGTGAACAGGCAAATTATATCAATGATAATAAATCTTTTACTATTGGACAGGAAAAAAAGAAATGAAGAAATATTCTGCATATGGTAAATCTATTTCACAAAATGATATCAGAAAAGAAGTGACTTGATAGTAGTGCAGGTAAAGTCTGTGATAATATAGCTGGGCAAACAGCTTGTGAGGAATTCCAACACGCTGACATGAAGCACCATGTGGTTATAATGTCGGCTCAGGAGGACCATATATTTACAGACGCCGAGAGGTCTTTATAGGATAAGGAGGAACAAATGAAAGAAACCAGTTTAAAATTAAAGTTGCAGAAGCATTTGAGAAATCTGAGCAAGGAGATTCCTACATATGATGTAAATTGCCATGTGTGTAGGAATTCAGAAATGTTTGTGTAAGTCATGTAGACAAGTTTGATTCATCTAATGAACAGAAAAGTCACTTGTTTATTATTATTTATATATCACCATTAATTCCATGGCGCTGTACATTATTATAGTAATTCCATGGTGCTGTATATTAGTATAGTAATTCCATGGTGCTCTGTATATTAGTATAGTAATCCCATGGTGCTCTGTATATTAGTATAGTAATTCCATGGTGCTGTATATTAGTATAGTAATTCCATGGTGCTGTATATTAGTATAGTAATTCCATGGTGCTCTGTATATTAGTATAGTAATTCCATGGTGCTCTGTATATTAGTATAGTAATTCCATGGTGCTGTATATTAGTATAGTAATTCCATGGTGCTCTGTATATTATTATAGTAATTCCATGGTGCTGTATATTAGTATAGTAATTCCATGGTGCTGTATATTATTATATTAATTCCATGGTGCTCTGTATATTAGTATAGTAATTCCATGGTGCTGTATATTAGTATAGTAATTCCATGGTGCTCTGTATATTAGTATAGTAATTCCATGGTGCTCTGTATATTATTATAGTAATTCCATGGTGCTCTGTATATTAGTATAGTAATTCCATGGTGCTCTGTATATTAGTATAGTAATTCCATGGTGCTGTATATTAGTATAGTAATTCCATGGTGCTCTGTATATTAGTATAGTAATTCCATGGTGCTGTATATTAGTATAGTAATTCCATGGTGCTGTATATTATTATAGTAATTCCATGGTGCTCTGTATATTAGTATAGTAATTCCATGGTGCTGTATATTAGTATAGTAATTCCATGGTGCTGTATATTAGTATAGTAATTCCATGGTGCTGTATATTAGTATAGTAATTCCATGGTGCTCTGTATATTAGTATAGTAATTCCATGGTGCTGTATATTAGTATAGTAATTCCATGGTGCTCTGTATATTAGTATAGTAATTCCATGGTGCTGTATATTAGTATAGTAATTCCCTGGTGCTCTGTATATTAGTATAGTAATTCCATGGTGCTGTATATTAGTATAGTAATTCCATGGTGCTGTATATTAGTATAGTAATTCCATGGTGCTCTGTATATTAGTATAGTAATTCCATGGTGCTCTGTATATTAGTATAGTAATTCCATGGTGCTGTATATTAGTATAGTAATCCCATGGTGCTCTGTATATTAGTATAGTAATTCCATGGTGCTGTATATTATTATAGTAATTCCATGGTGCTCTGTATATTAGTATAGTAATTCCATGGTGCTGTATATTAGTATAGTAATTCCATGGTGCTCTGTATATTAGTATAGTAATTCCATGGTGCTGTATATTAGTATAGTAATTCCATGGTGCTCTGTATATTAGTATAGTAATTCCATGGTGCTCTGTATATTAGTATAGTATTTCCATGGTGCTGTACATTATTATGGTAATTCCATGGTGCTGTATATTATTATAGTAATTCCATGGTGCTGTATATTAGTATAGTAATTCCATGGTGCTGTATATTAGTATAGTAATTCCATGGTGCTGTATATTATTATAGTAATTCCATGGTGCTCTGTATATTAGTATAGTAATTCCATGGTGCTCTGTATATTAGTACAGTAATTCCATGGTGCTGTATATTAGTATAGTAATTCCATGGTGCTGTATATTATTATAGTAATTCCATGGTGCTGTATATTAGTATAGTAATTCCATGGTGCTCTGTATATTAGTATAGTAATTCCATGGTGCTGTATATTAGTATAGTAATTCCATGGTGCTCTGTATATTAGTATAGTAATTCCATGGTGCTCTGTATATTAGTATAGTATTTCCATGGTGCTGTACATTATTATGGTAATTCCATGGTGCTGTATATTATTATAGTAATTCCATGGTGCTGTATATTAGTATAGTAATTCCATGGTGCTGTATATTAGTATAGTAATTCCATGGTGCTCTGTATATTAGTATAGTAATTCCATGGTGCTGTATATTAGTATAGTAATTCCATGGTGCTCTGTATATTAGTATAGTAATTCCATGGTGCTGTATATTAGTATAGTAATTCCCTGGTGCTCTGTATATTAGTATAGTAATTCCATGGTGCTGTATATTAGTATAGTAATTCCATGGTGCTGTATATTAGTATAGTAATTCCATGGTGCTGTATATTAGTATAGTAATCCCATGGTGCTCTGTATATTAGTATAGTAATTCCATGGTGCTGTATATTATTATAGTAATTCCATGGTGCTCTGTATATTAGTATAGTAATTCCATGGTGCTGTATATTAGTATAGTAATTCCATGGTGCTCTGTATATTAGTATAGTAATTCCATGGTGCTGTATATTAGTATAGTAATTCCATGGTGCTCTGTATATTAGTATAGTAATTCCATGGTGCTCTGTATATTAGTATAGTATTTCCATGGTGCTGTACATTATTATGGTAATTCCATGGTGCTGTATATTATTATAGTAATTCCATGGTGCTGTATATTAGTATAGTAATTCCATGGTGCTGTATATTAGTATAGTAATTCCATGGTGCTGTACATTAGTATACTAATTCCATGGTGCTCTGTATATTAGTATAGTAATTCCATGGTGCTGTATATTAGTATAGTAATTCCATGGTGCTGTATATTAGTATAGTAATTCCATGGTGCTGTATATTAGTATAGTAATCCCATGGCGCTGTATATTAGTATAGTAATTCCATGGTGCTCTGTATATTAGTATAGTAATTCCATGGTGCTCTGTATATTGGTATAGTAATTCCATGGTGCTGTATATTAGTATAGTAATTCCATGGTGCTCTGTATATTAGTATAGTAATTCCATGGTGCTGTATATTAGTATAGTAATTCCATGGTGCTGTATATTAGTATAGTAATTCCATGGTGCTCTGTATATTAGTATAGTAATTCCATGGTGCTCTGTATATTAGTATAGTAATTCCATGGTGCTCTGTATATTATTATAGTAATTCCATGGTGCTCTGTATATTAGTATAGTAATTCCATGGTGCTGTATATTAGTATAGTAATCCCATGGTGCTCTGTATATTAGTATAGTAATTCCATGGTGCTGTATATTAGTATAGTAATTCCATGGTGCTGTATATTATTATATTAATCCCATGGTGCTGTACATTATTATATTAATTCCATGGTGCTTTACATTTGAGGGTTAACATACAGTACAGACCAAAAGTTTGGACACACCTTCTCATTCCAAGAGTTTTCTGTATTTTCATGACTATAAAGATTGTAGATTCACACTGAAGGCATCAAAACTATGAATTAACACATGTGGAATTATATACTTAACAAAAAAGTGTGAAACAACTGAAAATATGTCTTATATTCTAGGTTCTTCAAAGTAGCCACCTTTTGCTTTGATTACTGCTTTGCACACTCTTGGCATTCTCTTGATTCTCTTGAGGGGGGCGAGAATGTTAGGTGGGAGGTCATGGAGAAGGGTGTTACAGTAGTCAAGGTGGAAGATTATGAGGGCGAGAACTAGCATCTTTGTAGTTTCAGGGGTGAGGAAAGAGCGGATTTGATGGCTGTTCTTGAGTTGGAGGGGGCAGGAGGTCTTTGAGGGGTTGAATATACAGCTTGAAGGATAGGTCAGAGTCTAAGGTTATCCCAAGGCAGTGCGCCCGTGGGACAGGGGTGAGAGTGGTTCCATTAATTTTGATAGATGGGTTAGGAAGGGGGACCATGTGTTTTCTCTATGATGAGTTTGAGAAAGCGGGAGGAGAGAAAGGACGGTATGGCTGCTAGATATTCTGGAACTCTGGCCAACAGGGAGGTAATGTCTGGTCCAGAGAGATATATTTGGGTGTCGTCAGCATAGCAATGGTAATGGAAACCATGGGATTCTATGAGTTGGCCAAGGCCTAGGGTGTAGATGGAGAACAGGAGGGGTCCTAGGACGGAGCCTTGGGGGACACCTACAGAAAGAGGGCGTAGCGGGGAGGTGGTGTGCGAGTGGGAGACGCTGAATGTGCAGTTGGTGAGGTATGAGGAGATCCAGGAAAGGGCCAGGTCTGAGATGCCAAGGGATGAGAGAGTTTCTAGCAGGAGGGAAGGGTCGACTGTTTCAAAGGCAGAGGAGAGGTCGAGGAGGAGGAGGACAGAGGAGTGACGTTTGGCTTTGGCAGTTAGAAGGTCGTTAGTGACCTTGGTTAGGGCGGTTTCTGTGGAGTGATGGGGTCTGAAGCCTGACTGTAGTCTGTCAAAGAGCATATTGGACGAGAGATAGGAGGACAGTTCGGAGTGGACGTGTTGCTCCAGTAATTTTGAAGCGTATGGGAGCAGTGAGATTGGTGTGACGGTAGCATGTTTGAAGGCGGAGGGGAAAGATCCGTTGGTTAGGGATAGGTTGAAGACATGGGTTAGGGCAGGAGTAATGTCTTCAGAGAGTTTGGGTATGAGATGTGACAGGATTGGGTCGAGTGTACAGGAGGTGAGGTGAGATTTAGAGATTAGGGTGGAGAGCTTTTCATCAGTGATGGTGGAGAAACAGGTTAAAGATGAAGAGCACCGAGCAGTTGGATAGAGTGGTTGTCGGGGGTGTAGGGTGAGACTGTCTCTGATGGTGTCAATTTTGCTTTTGAAAGAAGAGGCAAATTCATCAGCTGTGATAAGTGATGTCGGAGGGGGCGCAGGACGACGGAGAAGGGAGTTGAAGGTTGTGAATAGCTGCATGAGGTTGAGGGATAGGGCAGATATGAGTGTGGTGAAGTAGACCTGCTTTGCAGAGGTGAGTGCGTTCTTGAATGTGAGAACTGCCTCTTTATACCTAAGGAAGTCCTCCTGGGAGTGGCTTTTCTTCCAGAGGCGTTCTGCAACCCGTGAGGCACATCTCAGTTTTGTAGTTAGGTCAGTGTGCCAGGGCTGCTTATTGATCGGCCGGTTTCTGGTGTTCGTGAGAGGGGCCGCAGAGTCAAGGGCTGCGGTGATGGTGGTATTGTAGAAGTCAGCAGCGGTATCTGCGTCCTGGAGTGAGGATATGTCAGCGAGCGGTAGGAGAGAGTCTGAGAGCGTGCGGAAGGCGATTAAGGTTCCTGCGGAACAGAGGAGAGGGCCGAGAACGTCAGCAGGTTGTGATCAGAGTGCGTGTTCTGAGAGTTAGAGAGGTTGACTAGAGAGCAGAGGCTGCGCTACATACACATCACACACAGGCGGCTCCGCTACATACACGTCACACACAGACAGCTCCGCTACATACACGTCACACACAGACGGCACCGCTACATACACGTCACAAACGTAACTTTAGCTCATTCAGACTAGACCTTAACACCTGATCATGTGACTGTGAAATCTTTAAAGGTCCTTTAGCCTACTAGCAAATTAACTTATACAAGACCTTATCATGTGACTCGTTGACTCCTCCCATGTGTGACATCATCACAGGTCCTGTAACCACGGTTACTGTACAGGTATATGGTGGTCGCTCACAGTCCTGGCAGGATTATTATTAACCCCTTTAGCACCAGACAGTTCTGGAACTTAAAGGCCTTGTCCACATTTGAAGGTAATTGATAGTGATGACTTATCTACAGACCATCAGTATCACATGGCTCAGGCTCTGACACCCGGACCCCGTCCCATTATTATTATTATTCTTTATTTATATAGCACCATTAATTCCATAGTGCTTTACATATGAGGGTTTACATAATGTAGTGTATGGTACCGGTAGCTGTATATATAGTGTATGTACCTGTAGCTGTATATATAGTGTATGTACCGGTAGCTGTATATATAGTGTATGTACCGGTAGCTGTATATATAGTGCATGTACCGGTAGCTGTATATATAGTGTATGTACCTGTAGCTGTATATATAGTGTATGTACCTGTAGCTGTATATATAGTGTATGTACCTGTAGCTGTATATATAGTGTATGTACCTGTAGCTGTATATAGTGTATGTACCTGTAGCTGTATATATAGTGTATGTACCTGCGGAGCGTAGCTGTATATATAGTGTATGTACCTGTAGCTGTTATATAGTGTATGTACCGGTAGCTGTATATATAGTGTATGTACCTGTAGCTGTATATATAGTGTATGTACCGGTAGCTGTATATATAGTGTATGTACCTGTAGCTGTATATATAGTGTATGTACCTGTAGCTGTATATATAGTGTATGTAGCTGTATATATAGTGTATGTACCGGTAGCTGTATATATAGTGTATGTACCTGTATATATAGTGTATGTACCGAGGTAGCTGTATATATACAGTGTATGTACCGGTAGCTGTATATATAGTGTATGTACCTGTAGCTGTATATATAGTGTATGTACCTGTAGCTGTATATATAGTGTATGTACCGGTAGCTGTATATATATAGTGTATGTACCTGTAGCTGTATATATAGTGTATGTACCTGTAGCCTGTATATATATAGTGTATGTACCTGTAGCTGTATATATAGTGTATGTACCTGTATAGCTGTATATATTGTGTATGTACCGGTAGCTGAAAGGCCAATATATATAGTGTATGTACCGGTAGCTGTATATATAGTGTATGTACCTGTAGCTGTATATATAGTGTATGTACCGGTGTATATACAGTGTATGTACCTGTAGCTGTATATACAGTGTATAGTATGTACCTGTAGCTGTATATATAGTGTATGTACCTGTAGCTGAGGGCCGGGTATATATAGTGTATGTACCTGTAGCTGTATATATAGTGTATGTACCGGTAGCTGTATATATATAGTGTATGTACCTGTAGCTGTATATATAGTGTATGTACCTGTAGCTGTATATATAGTGTATGTACCTGTAGCTGTATATATAGTGTATGTACCTGTAGCTGTATATACAGTGTATGTACCTGTAGCTGTATATACAGTGTATGTACCTGTAGCTGTATATATAGTGTATGTACCTGTAGCTGTATATATAGTGTATGTACCTGTAGCTGTATATATATAGTGTATGTACCTGAGCTGTATATATAGTGTATGTAGCTGTATATATAGTGTATGTACCTGTAGCTGTATATATATAGTGTATGTACCGGTAGCTGTATTATATATAGCGTATGTACCTGTAGCTGTATATATAGTGTATGTACCTGTAGCTGTATATACAGTGTATGTACCTGTAGCTGTATATATAGTGTATGTACCTGTAGCTGTATATATAGTGTATGTACCTGTAGCTGTATATATATAGTGTATGTACCGGTAGCTGTATATATAGTGTATGTACCTGTAGCTGTATATATATATATAGTGTATGTACCGGTACGTAGCGATACCGTAGCTGTATATATAGTGTATGTACCGTAGCTGTAAAAGGTGCTAGCTGTATATATAGTGTATGTACCGGTAGCTGTATATATAGTGTATGTACCGGTAGCTGTATATATAGTGTATGTACCTGTAGCTGTATATATAGTGTATGTACCGGTAGCTGTATATATAGTGTATGTACCGGTAGCTGTATATATAGTGTATGTACCGGTAGCTGTATATATAGTGTATGTACCGGTAGCTGTATATATAGTGTATGTACCTGTAGCTGTATATATAGTGTATGTATCTGTAGCTGTATATATAGTGTATGTACCGGTAGCTATATATATAGTGTATGTACCTGTAGCTGTATATAATAGTGTATGTACCGGTAGCTGTATATATAGTGTATGTACCTGTAGCTGTATATATAGTGTATGTACCTGTAGCTGTATATATAGTGTATGTACCGGTAGCTGTATATATATAGTGTATGTACCTGTAGCTGTATATATAGTGTATGTACCTGTAGCTGTATATATAGTGTATGTACCTGTAGCTGTATATATAGTGTATGTAGCTGTAGCTGTATATATAGTGTATGTACCTGTAGCTGTATATATAGTGTATGTACCTGTAGCTGTATATATAGTGTATGTACCGGTAGCTGTATATATAGTGTATGTACCTGTAGCTGTATATATAGTGTATGTACCGGTAGCTGTATATATAGTGTATGTACCTGTAGCTGTATATATAGTGTATGTACCTGTAGCTGTATATATAGTGTATGTACCGGTAGCTGTATATATAGTGTATGTACCTGTAGCTGTATATATAGTGTATGTACCTGTAGCTGTATATATAGTGTATGTACCTGTAGCTGTATATATAGTGTATGTACCTGTAGCTGTATATATAGTGTATGTACCTGTAGCTGTATATATAGTGTATGTACCGGTAGCTGTATATATAGTGTATGTACCGGTAGCTGTATATATATTGTATGTACCGGTAGCTGTATATATAGTGTATGTAGCTGTATATATATAGTGTATGTACCTGTAGCTGTATATATAGTGTATGTACCTGTAGCTGTATATACAGTGTATGTACCTGTAGCTGTATATATAGTGTATGTACCGGTAGCTGTATATATAGTGTATGTACCTGTAGCTGTATATATAGTGTATGTACCGGTAGCTGTATATATAGTGTATGTACTGGTAGCTGTATATATAGTGTATGTACCTGTAGCTGTATATATAGTGTATGTACCTGTAGCTGTATATATAGTGTATGTACCGGTAGCTGTATATATAGTGTATGTACCTGTAGCTGTATATATAGTGTATGTACCTGTAGCTGTATATATAGTGTATGTACCTGTAGCTGTATATATAGTGTATGTACCTGTAGCTGTATATATAGTGTATGTACCGGTAGCTGTATATATATTGTATGTACCGGTAGCTGTATATATAGTGTATGTAGCTGTATATATATAGTGTATGTACCTGTAGCTGTATATATAGTGTATGTACCTGTAGCTGTATATATAGTGTATGTACCTGTAGCTATATATATAGTGTATGTACCTGTAGCTGTATATATAGTGTATGTACCGGTAGCTGTATATATAGTGTATGTACCGGTAGCTGTATATATAGTGTATGTACCTGTAGCTGTATATATAGTGTATGTACCTGTAGCTGTATATATAGTGTATGTACCGGTAGCTGTATATATAGTGTATGTACCGGTAGCTGTATATATAGTGTATGTACCTGTAGCTGTATATATAGTGTATGTACCTGTAGCTGTATATATAGTGTATGTACCTGTACCTGTATATATAGTGTATGTACCGGTAGCTGTATATATAGTGTATGTACCTGTAGCTGTATATATAGTGTATGTACCTGTACCTGTATATATAGTGTATGTACCGGTAGCTGTATATATAGTGTATGTACCTGTAGCTGTATATATAGTGTATGTACCTGTAGCTGTATATATAGTGTATGTACCTGTACCTGTATATATAGTGTATGTACCGGTAGCTGTATATATAGTGTATGTACCTGTAGCTGTATATATAGTGTATGTACCTGTAGCTGTATATATAGTGTATGTACCTGTAGCTGTATATATAGTGTATGTACCTGTAGCTGTATATATAGTGTATGTACCGGTAGCTGTATGTATATAGTGTATGTACCGGTAGCTGTATATATAGTGTATGTACCTGTAGCTGTATATATATAGTGTATGTACCGGTAGCTGTATATATAGTGTATGTACCTGTAGCTGTATATATAGTGTATGTACCGGTAGCTGTATATACAGTGTATGTACCTGTAGCTGTATATATAGTGTATGTACCGGTAGCTGTATATATACAGTATATATAAGGGTGGGTTACTATATATAATTGGGAAACTTAAATATGAGGGGGCTATTATAAGGGGGAACTATTATTTATAAGAGGGGAACTATTTGTAAGGGGGGTATAATTGTTAAGTGGGCTTATTTATAAAGGGGGCTATTAGTGATAATGGGGACTATTATTTATAAGGGGGCTATTATTAATAAGGGAGCAGTATTATATTTACAGGGTGACTGTTACTGATAAGGGGGATATTACTGATACAGGGCACTATTTATCATTTATAAGGGAGCTATTACTGATAAAGGTGTAATATTATTTATAAGCAGGGACTATTATTTATAAGGAGGCGCTATAATAACTGATGACTGGGTGCAAAAATCTATTAGGTGGTACAAAGGTGCTCATTTGAATTGTGTGTGGTAAAATGGGGCTTGTTATTACTTTTTTGTTGGCAGAAAGGAGGCGTTATTATAGGGGCTGCCACTGGAAGACGATGGTGTTGTTTGCATATCAGCATTTGGGGCCCCGCTTTTAATTTTGCCCAGGGCCCCACTTTGTCTAAAACCGGCTCTGCCCACTATCACCAGGGAAATGTGCAGCAGTAAGAGGCAAATAATAGGAGCTGATGGGGTTCACCACCCACACACTGTCTCTATAGTATGGAGTCTCTTTAGACCCTCAGAAAATAAATAACAAAGACAACGGGGATGTAAGTATAAGACACAGGCCTCAGCTGTCCCTGATGTCACTCAGGAGACCAGAAGAGGTCCAAAGAGCAAACCTCCCAACTCTAAAAAAACAGAAAGAGGGACACCCACTTCTACTTTGACTCTGCCCATTCACATCCGTTTCTTTTGTACCCCCACACAGTATAATGCCCCTACAGTCACCCCCACATTATAATGTCATCCTCCTGGTGCTCGCAGTTTACTGTCCACCTCCATCTGCCTCAGTTTAATGTCCCCCTCATCAGACCCCACAGTCTAATGTCCCCTTTATCTCTCCCCTCCCCACACACACACAGTTTAATGTCCCCTCATCTGGCCACCCAGTTTAAGGTCTTCCTGCTGGTAACAAACCAGCAAAAGCACTCAAAAATAAAAAAACACCGCTCCTCCCCGCTCCTCTACCGCTCTGTCTGTCTGAGGTCTCGTCTCTCGGCGTCTTGAGAGAGGCAGGTGCAATGCGAGTGAAGAAATCACATCGCACCTACAGCGGAGCCGTCTGTGTGTGACGTGTATGTAGCGGAGCCGTCTGCGTGTGACGTGTATGTAGCGGAGCTGTCTGTGTGTGATGTGTATGTAGCGGAGCCGTCTGTGTGTGACGTGTACGTAGCGGAGCCGTCTGCGTGTGACGTGTATGTAGCGGAGCCGTCTGTGTGTGACGTGTATGTAGCGGAGCTGTCTGTGTGTGACGTGTATGTAGCGGAGCCGTCTGTGTGTGACGTGTATGTAGCGGAGCCGTCTGCGTGTGACGTGTATGTAGCGGAGCCGTCTGTGTGTGACGTGTATGTAGCGGAGCTGTCTGTGTGTGACGTGTATGTAGCGGAGCCGTCTGTGTGTGACGTGTATGTAGCGGAGCCGTCTGTGTGTGACGTGTATGTAGCGGAGCTGTCTGTGTGTGACGTGTATGTAGCGGAGCCGTCTGTGTGTGACGTGTATGTAGCGGAGCCGTCTGCGTGTGACGTGTATGTAGCGGAGCCGTCTGTGTGTGACGTGTATGTAGCGGAGCCGTCTGCGTGTGACGTGTATGTAGCGGAGCCGTCTGTGTGTGACGTGTATGTAGCGGAGCTGTCTGTGTGTGACGTGTATGTAGCGGAGCCGTCTGTGTGTGACGTGTACTGGACCCATATACTGAATACATCTGCTGCTCCATTCATAATATACCTCTGCTTGCTGATGTTATTATATCTATCTTCTGGTATGTTACTTTCCACTTTGTAATTGTATTATCTTTGAAACCCCTGTCTCCATCCCCCTGCTGGTTTCTCACCTGTCCCTTCCTGATGTCTCTGATTCTATCTGCTGTTTCCACTCCCCCTATTCACACCTGATACACATGAAACAAATGTATTGCAGTTAGTATAAATCCTAGAGCAGTGGTCAGTTATGACCTTGGTAAGTGCAGTTTCTAAGTGTACAGACCAGAATTAGGCCAGAATTGGTACTGAAGGTAACTCGCCACTAAGAGGAAACTTAGTCATTAGCTATAGAAATGCTTCTCACTATAATCACTGTTGTTCTTCCTATTCTTGTAAAACCCACTTTTCCACCCCAAACCAGCCACGTCACTAAGAATATCTTTATCTCTCCATCTATCCTACCCCACCATCTGACCTTCTCTGCGCAGCTACTCACACACCTACAGTAGTTACTATAGGTAGGTACATGGTCTGGGTGTACTCTGTAGTTACTATAGGTAGGTTCATGGTCTGGGTGTTCTCTGTAGTTACTATAGGTAGGTTCATGGTCTGGGTGTACTCTGTAGTTACTATAGGTAGGTTCATGGTCCGGGTGTACGCTGTAGTTACTATAGGTAGGTTCATGGTCTGGGTGTATTCTGTAGTTACTATAGGTAGGTTCATGGTCTGGGTGTACTCTGTAGTTACTATAGGTAGGTTCATGGTCTCGGTATACTCTGTAGTTACTATAGGTAGGTTCATGGTCCGGGTGTACTCTGTAGTTACTATAGGTAGGTTCATGGTCCGGGTGTATTCTGTAGTTACTATAGGTAGGTTCATGGTCTGGGTGTATTCTGTAGTTACTATAGGTAGGTTCATGGTCTGGGTGTATTCTGTAGTTACTATAGGTAGGTGCATGGTCTGGGTGTACTCTGTAGTTACTATAGGTAGGGTCATGGTCTGGGTGTATTCTGTAGTTACTATAGGTAGGTGCATGGTCTGGGTGTACTCTGTAGTTACTATAGGTAGGGTCACGGTCTGGATGTATTCTGTAGTTACTATAGGTAGGTACATGGTCTGGGTGTACTCTGTAGTTACTATAGGTAGGTACATGGTCTCGGTGTACTCTGTAGTTACTATAGGTAGGTACATGGTCTGGGTGTACTCTGTAGTTACTATAGGAAGGTTCATGGTCTGGGTGTACTCTGTAGTTACTATAGGTAGGTTCATGGTCTGGGTGTATTCTGTAGTTACTATAGGAAGGTTCATGGTCTGGGTGTACTCTGTAGTTACTATAGGTAGGTTCATGGTCTGGGTGTATTCTGTAGTTACTATAGGTAGGTTCACGGTCTGGGTGTACTCTGTAGTTACTATAGGTAGGTTCATGGTCTCGGTGTATTCTGTAGTTACTATAGGTAGGTTCATGGTCTCGGTGTATTCTGTAGTTACTATAGGTAGGTTCACGGTCTGGGTGTACTCTGTAGTTACTATAGGTAGGTTCATGGTCTCGGTGTACTCTGTAGTTACTATAGGTAGGTTCATGGTCTGGGTGTATTCTGTAGTTACTATAGGTAGGTACATGGTCTGGTGTATTCTGTAGTTACTATAGGTAGGTTCATGGTCTCGGTGTACTCTGTAGTTACTATAGGTAGGTTCATGGTCTCGGTGTACTCTGTAGTTACTATAGGTAGGGTCATGGTCTGGGTGTATTCTGTAGTTACTATAGGTAGGTTCATGGTCTGGGTGTATTCTGTAGTTACTATAGGTAGGTTCACGGTCTGGTGTACTCTGTAGTTACTATAGGTAGGTTCATGGTCTGGTGTACTCTGCAGTTACTATAGGTAGGGTCATGGTCTGGGTGTACTCTGTAGTTACTATAGGTAGGTTCATGGTCTGGGTGTATTCTGTAGTTACTATAGGTAGGTTCATGGTCTCGGTGTACTCTGTAGTTACTATAGGTAGGTTCATGGTCTCGGTGTATTCTGTGGTTACTATAGGTAGGTTCATGGTCTCGGTGTATTCTGTAGTTACTATAGGTAGGTTCACGGTCTGGGTGTACTCTGTAGTTACTATAGGTAGGTTCATGGTCTGGGTGTATTCTGTAGTTACTATAGGTAGGTTCATGGTCTGGGTGTACTCTGTAGTTACTATAGGTAGGTTCATGGTCTGGGAGTATTCTGTAGTTACTATAGGTAGGTGCATGGTCTGGGTGTACTCTGTAGTTACTATAGGTAGGTTCATGGTCTGGGTGTATTCTGTAGTTACTATAGGTAGGTTCATGGTCTCGGTGTACTCTGTAGTTACTATAGGTAGGTTCATGGTCTGGGTGTATTCTGTAGTTACTATAGGTAGGTTCATGGTCTGGATGTATTCTGTAGTTACTATAGGTAGGTTCATGGTCTCGGTGTGTTAGGTAGTTACTATAGGTAGGTTCATGGTCTCGGTGTATTCTGTACAGTCATGGCCAAAAGTTTTGAGAATGACACAAATATTCTATTTTCACATGATCTGCTGCCCTCGGGTTTTTCTGTGTGTTTGTCAGATGTTTTTATCACATACAGAAATAGAATTGCATTCATATTATGAGTAACAGAAGCTTATATTGACAGTTAGAATGAGTTAATGCAGCAAGTCAATATTTGCAGTGTTGACCCTTCTTCTTCAGGACCTCTGCAATTCTCCCTGGCATGCTCTCAATCAACTTCTGGACCAAATCCTGACTGATAGCAGTCCATTCTTGCAGAATCAATGCTTTAATTTTGTCTGAATTTGTTGGTTTTTGTTTGTCCACCCGTCTCTTGATGATTGACCACAAGTTCTCAATGGGATTAAGATCTGGGGAGTTTCCAGGCCATGGACCCAAAATCTCTATGTTTTGTTCCCTGAGCCATTTAGTTATCACCTTTGCTTTATGGCAAGGTGCTCCATCATGCTGGAAAAGGCATTGTTGAGCGCCAAACTGCTCTTGGACGGTTGGGAGAAGTTGCTCTTGGAGGACATTCTGGTACCATTCTTTATTCATGGCTGTGTTTTTAGGCAAGACTGTGAGAGAGCCGATTCCCTTGGCTGAGAAGCAACCCCACACATGAATGGTTTCAGGATGCTTTACAGTTGGCATGAGACAAGACTGGTGGTAGCGCTCACCTCTTCTTCTCCGAATAAGCTGTTTTCCAGATGTTCCAAACAATCGAAAAGGGGATTCATCAGAGAAAATGACTTTACCCCAGTCCTCAGCAGTCCACTCCCTGTACCTTTTGCAGAATATCAGTCTGTCCCTGATGTTTTTTCTGGAGAGAAGTGGCTTCTTTGCTGCCCTCCTTGAGACCAGGCCTTGCTCCAAGAGTCTCCGCCTCACAGTGCGTGCAGATGCACTCACACCTGCCTGCTGCCATTCCTCAGCAAGCTCTGCACTGCTGGTAGCCCCATCCCGCAGCTGAAACACTTTTAAGAGACGGTCCTGCCGCTTGCTGGTCTTTCTTGGGCGCCCTGGAGCCTTTTTGGCACCAATGGAACCTCTCTCCTTGAAGTTCTTGATGATGCGATAGATTGCTGACTGAGGTGCAATCTTTCTAGCTGCAATACTCTTCCCAGTTAGGCCATTTTTGTGCAGTGCAATGATGACTGCACGTGTTTCTTTAGAGATAACCATGGTTAACAGAAGAGAAACAATGATGGCAAGCACCAGCCTCCTTTTAAACTGTCCAGTGGTGTCATTCTTACTTAATCATGACAGATTGATCTCCAGCCCTGTCCTCATCAACACCCACACCTGTGTTAATGGAGCAATCACTGAAACGATGTTAGGTGGTCCTTATAAGGCAGGGCTGCAATGATGTTGAAATGTGTTTTGGGGGATAAAGTTCATTTTCTAGGCAAATATTGACTTTGCAAGTAATTGCTGTTAAGCTGATCACTCTTTATAACATTCTGGAGTATATGCAAATTGCCATTAGAAAAACTGAAGCAGTAGACTTTGTAAAAATTAATATTTGTATCATTCTCAAAACTTTTGGCCATGACTGTAGTTACTATAGGTAGGTTCATGGTCTCGGTGTACTCTGTAGTTACTATAGGTAGGTTCATGGTCTCGGTGTACTCTGTAGTTACTATAGGTAGGTTCATGATCTGGGTGTATTCTGTAGTTACTATAGGTAGGTTCCTGGTCTCGGTGTACTCTGTAGTTACTATAGGTAGGTACATGGTCTGGGTGTATTCTGTAGTTACTATAGGTAGGTTCATGGTCTCGGTGTACTCTGTAGTTACTATAGGTAGGTTCATGGTCTCGGTGTACTTTGTAGTTACTATAGGTAGGTACATGGTCTGGGTGTATTCTGTAGTTACTATAGGTAGGTACATGGTCTGGGTGTACTCTGTAGTTACTATAGGTAGGTTCATGGTCTGGGTGTACTTTGTAGTTACTATAGGTAGGTTCATGGTCTGGGTGTACTCTGTAGTTACTATAGGTAGGTTCATGGTCTCGGTGTACTCTGTAGTTACTATAGGTAGGTTCATGGTCTCGGTGTATTCTGTAGTTACTATAGGTAGGTTCATGGTCTGGGTGTACTCTGTAGTTACTATAGGTAGGTTCATGGTCTCGGTGTACTCTGTAGTTACTATAGGTAGGTTCATGGTCTTGGTGTACTCTGTAGTTACTATAGGTAGGTTCATGGTCTGGGTGTATTCTGTAGTTACTATAGGTAGGTTCATGGTCTCGGTGTACTCTGTAGTTACTATAGGTAGGTACATGGTCTGGGTGTATTCTGTAGTTACTATAGGTAGGTACATGGTCTGGGTGTATTCTGTAGTTACTATAGGTAGGTTCATGGTCTGGGTGTATTCTGTAGTTACTATAGGTAGGTTCATGGTCTGGGTGTATTCTGTAGTTACTATAGGTAGGTACATGGTCTGGGTGTACTCTGTAGTTACTATAGGTAGGTTCATGGTCTGGGTGTACTCTGTAGTTACTATAGGTAGGTTCATGGTCTGGGTGTACTCTGTAGTTACTATAGGTAGGTACATGGTCTGGGTGTACTCTGTAGTTACTATAGGTAGGTACATGGTCTCGGTGTATTCTGTAGTTACTATAGGTAGGTACATGGTCTGGGTGTACTCTGTAGTTACTATAGGTAGGTTCATGGTCTGGGTGTACTCTGTAGTTACTATAGGTAGGTTCATGGTCTCGGTGTACTCTGTAGTTACTATAGGTAGGTTCATGGTCTGGGTGTATTCTGTAGTTACTATAGGTAGGTACATGGTCTGGGTGTACTCTGTAGTTACTATAGGTAGGTTCATGGTCTGGGTGTATTCTGTAGTTACTATAGGTAGGTTCATGGTCTGGGTGTACTCTGTAGTTACTATAGGTAGGTACATGGTCTGGGTGTACTCTGTAGTTACTATAGGTAGGTTCATGGTCTGGGTGTACTCTGTAGTTACTATAGGTAGGTTCATGGTCTGGGTGTACTCTGTAGTTACTATAGGTAGGTTCATGGTCTGGATGTATTCTGTAGTTACTATAGGTAGGTTCATGGTCTCGGTGTATTCTGTAGTTACTATAGGTAGGTTCATGGTCTGGGTGTATTCTGTAGTTACTATAGGTAGGTTCATGGTCTGGGTGTACTCTGTAGTTACTATAGGTAGGTACATGGTCTGGGTGTACTCTGTAGTTACTATAGGTAGGTTCATGGTCTGGGTGTACTCTGTAGTTACTATAGGTAGGTTCATGGTCTGGGTGTACTCTGTAGTTACTATAGGTAGGTTCATGGTCTGGGTGTATTCTGTAGTTACTATAGGTAGGTTCATGGTCTGGGTGTACTCTGTAGTTACTATAGGTAGGTACATGGTCTGGGTGTACTCTGTAGTTACTATAGGTAGGTTCATGGTCTCGGTATATTCTGTAGTTACTATAGGTAGGTT
The DNA here is from genome assembly GCA_947044405.1 of Leptodactylus fallax. Taxonomy (NCBI): domain Eukaryota; kingdom Metazoa; phylum Chordata; class Amphibia; order Anura; family Leptodactylidae; genus Leptodactylus; species Leptodactylus fallax. The sequence goes on from CAMRHE010000637.1 coordinate 577,382, forward strand.
CATGGTCTGGGTGTACTCTGTAGTTACTATAGGTAGGTACATGGTCTGGGTGTACTCTGTAGTTACTATAGGTAGGTTCATGGTCTGGGTGTACTCTGTAGTTACTATAGGTAGGTTCATGGTCTGGGTGTACTCTGTAGTTACTATAGGTAGGTTCATGGTCTGGGTGTACTCTGTAGTTACTATAGGTAGGTTCATGGTCTGGGTGTATTCTGTAGTTACTATAGGTAGGTTCATGGTCTGGGTGTACTCTGTAGTTACTATAGGTAGGTACATGGTCTGGGTGTACTCTGTAGTTACTATAGGTAGGTTCATGGTCTGGGTGTACTCTGTAGTTACTATAGGTAGGTTCATGGTATGGGTGTATTCTGTAGTTACTATAGGTAGGTTCATGGTCTGGGTGTATTCTGTAGTTACTATAGGTAGGTTCATGGTCTGGGTGTACTCTGTAGTTACTATAGGTAGGTACATGGTCTGGGTGTACTCTGTAGTTACTATAGGTAGGTTCATGGTCTCGGTATATTCTGTAGTTACTATAGGTAGGTTCATGGTCTGGGTGTACTCTGTAGTTACTATAGGTAGGGTCATGGTCTCGGTGTACTCTGTAGTTACTATAGGTAGGTTCATGGTCTCGGTGTACTCTGTAGTTACTATAGGTAGGTTCATGGTCTCGGTGTACTCTGTAGTTACTATAGGTAGGTTCATGGTCTGGGTGTATTCTGTAGTTACTATAGGTAGGTTCATGGTCTGGGTGTACTCTGTAGTTACTATAGGTAGGTACATGGTCTCGGTGTACTCTGTAGTTACTATAGGTAGGTTCATGGTCTGGGTGTACTCTGTAGTTACTATAGGTAGGTTCATGGTCTCGGTGTACTCTGTAGTTACTATAGGTAGGTTCATGGTCTCGGTGTACTCTGTAGTTACTATAGGTAGGTTCCTGGTCTCCGTGTACTCTGTAGTTACTATAGGTAGGTTCACGGTCTCGGTGTACTCTGTAGTTACTATAGGTAGGTACATGGTCTCGGTGTATTCTGTACAGGTAGGTCACTATAGGGTCTATATATAATAAGCTCCCCCTACAGTAATATTAATAAAACAAACAACATCGACATTTTAAAAAATATACTTGATTGAAATAAAACCCTCGGCACAACCCTCATTAACCATTTTATTTATTATTTATAATCCCACCTCCCCTGGTTATCACCGTAGTCTATCATAGCCAAATAAAATTCCCCTCTGCCGATTTCTGCGGCCAATGTGATCTTAGCCACAAATGAAGTCTAGTAAACCCCTTTTTTGGTTATTTGAGCACCAGAATGTGAGGCCTCCTACTGAGAGGACAGTAACTCAGGATAGGTAATGCCGGGCCCCCCTGCTGATCTCCGCTGCTGTACAGACTGTAGTGGTGAGTGTAGGTACCGCAGCGCTGCCCCATTAGTCTCTGTACCAGAGATCTGGAGGGGTATCAGGTGTGGGGCCTGGCCTATCCTGAGAAAGCGGATAAATCCTTAAGGGGAGGCGCCCCATGTGACCTATACGTCGCGGTTTGCCAGCGGCAGAAACGTGGCAAAAAAAAAAATGCGAATCCCGTCCCCACTTTGCAGTAAAATACACACAGCGGACACACCGTCGTGGCTTTGGAAACCGCAGCATGTCAATTCTACCTACACAAACGCCGGAAGCTTCCGTATGTGTATAATTGAAACAGAAAGTCCTCAGAGGAAATCTGCAGCTTTTCCTGCAGCTTTTTTGCTGCGGGACGCTACGTAGGCCCTTAGCCTGAACCACAGTCATGTCAAGCTTGTGATTAACCCCTTCTTGGGTAATCAGCAATTCAATCACTTAGATGGAATCACTGCTTGCAGGAGGTCTGGGGAGTCCTTGGTGAATACATTGGGGGTCAAGTTATATTAATGAATATGCAGGCAGAACACAGACAGCCTGCTATGCAAATAAAGTATAGCAGCCCTAATGTACCTTAGGGCTGCACCTGCTATACAGAAAGATTATAGTGACATTAACATTTGTTAGAGTTGCTAACTCATGGACTAGAAAGGGTTAATTGCAGTCATAACTTGACCACAACTAAACCTAAGTGCAGGGTTAGTCACGGTCAAGGGTTTACACTTGGTCAAGAAACACATAAGTTATGTCTTGGATTTGCCCCTTCTAATGCAGGGACTCCTCCTGCTCTGAAGGAGTCCCTACATTGTGGGTAACCTCTTTATACAGCAATGAGGGTCAGTTTGGTGCCAGCAATCATTGCAGGGTTGGAAAGTGTTTATGCATACAGCTCACACCCTGGATATGAAAGGGTGATGCATTAGGCTGTGGGGGCCATTCTATTTATAATGCAGGAGGAGTGGGAATACATTTAGCATAGGGGCACAGGAGGGCACTACTGTATGTTATACCTCCAGCGTCTCTGGCTATGTAACCAGAACCACGTGACTTACACTGCCCCACAACCCTGCCTACACACAAGCAGCCCCCCTCCCCCAGGACCCCCACAACCACCTCCTCCACACATGCAGGGACTCCACACACACTCGAAATGCGACACTCCCCCGGGACCCCCTCCACCAACACACAGATGGCAACCCCCCCCCCCCCCCCCAAGAACCTGATCCCCTCCCCCAACAACACACAGACGCAGGAGTGTAACTACCAGGGTATCAGCAGTAGCAGCTGCCACAGGGCCCAGGACATTTTTTTTTTTCTTTTAATAGGCTGTTACCTTCTGTAGTAACCCCAGCAGGTAACAGGCCCTATTTACTTACCAATCCCTGCTCCTGCTCATGGCCGCCTGCGCTTCCCATTCTGCGGAAGTGACTGTGAGCAGGAGCGGTAAGTGAGGCCGCGGGCCAAAACCCACAAACACTGCTATCATTATACTCTGGGGTCATTTCAGACCCCAGAGTATAATGATCGGAGGGCCAGGGGAGGTGAGGGAACAAAAAAACAACATTACTTACCTCTCATATGCTCCGAAGGCTTCGGGTCTGTTTGGTGACGTTACGTGGGCCGGGCCAGCGTCATTGTGCGTCGCGACGCCGGCCCGATTCACGCGAGGTCTGGTCCAACATTTAAAATGGCCGAAGTAGCGGGGAGTGCGCCGGAGCCAGGAAGAGGTAAGTAACATTGTTTTGTTTTTTGTTTGTATCCTCCCCTGGTCTGAAATGACCCCAGAGTATAATAATTGTTTATGGGTGGTCCACAATGGGGCATTATAATGGGTGCAGGGGCCGCTATGGGGCATTATACTGGGTGCAGGGGCCGCTATGGGGCATTATACTGGGTGCAGGGGCCGCTATGGGGCATAATACTGTGTGCAGGGGCCGCTATGGGACATTATACTGGGTGCAGGGGCCGCTATGGGGCATTATACTGGGTGCAGGGGCCGCTATGGGACATAATACTGTGTGCTGGGGCCGCTAGGGGGCATTATACTGTGTGCTGGGGCCGCTATGGGGCATTATACTGGGTGCAGGGGCCGCTATGGGGCATTATACTGGGTGCAGGGGCCGCTATGGGGCATTATACTGGGTGCAGGGGCCGCTATGGGGTATTATACTGGGTGAAGGGGCCGCTATGGGGCATTATACTGGGTGCTGGGGCCGCTATGGGGCATAATACTGTGCGCAGGAATGCGGTTTGTGCAGGGGGGGGCAGTAGTTCGGGGGGACCCCCATGTCAAATGTTCGCCTTGGGGCCCAGCCATTCCTAGTTATGCCACTGCACAGACGGCAGTCCCTCATGGATACCCCACATGAACAGAGACAGCAGCCTGCCCAGGGACCCCCACAGCCTACCCTCACACACAGGCAGCACCCCCAGAGACCCCCCCACTTACATGAAGACCGCACCCCACACAGGCAGCAGCCTCTCAGGGACTCCCCTTCCCAAAGCACAAATGGCAGCCCCTAGGGACCAGAACCACACACACACAGACAGATGACAAGCCCCCAGGACTGGACCCCCCCTAGTACACAGGCGGCAGCCTCCCAGGGTCTGGATCACAACAGCACACAGGCAGCAGCTCCCCAGGTACTGGAGCCCCAGCATACAGGTGGCAGCCCCCCAAGGACCGGAGCGCGCAGCCCCCCCCCCCCCCCCCCCTCAGCCCACAGGCGGCAGCCCCCCGGGGTCCAGATCACAACAGCACACAGGCGGCAGCCCCCCGGGGACCGGACCCCCTCAGCCCACAGGCGGCGGCAGCTCCCCGGGGACCGGACCCCCTCAGCCCACAGGCGGCGGCAGCCCCCGGGGACCGGACCCCCTCAGCCCACAGGCGGCGGCCCCCCCCGGGGACCGGACCCCCTCAGCCCACAGGCGGCGGCACCCCCCGGGGTCCAGATCACAACAGCACACAGGTGACAGCCCCCCAGGGACCGGACCCCCTCAGCATACAGGCGGCAACCCCCCAGGGACCTGAAGCCCACAAGACCCTGCCCCCATTACATGCAAGCAACACCCCAAGTACCCCTGCCACCCTTTAAATGCCAGTAGTACCCCAAAGGACCCCTGCCCCCCCTCCCCCTTTAGATGCCAGCAGTATAACCAAGGACGCATGCTCCCATATTTAGATGCCAATGGCACCCCAGAGACCCATGTCTCCACACCCTTTAGTTGCCAGCAGCACACCAGGGACCCCTGCCCCCCATCCATGCCAGCACATCCCACCTTAGATGCCAACAGCACCCCAAGGACCCCTGCGCTCCTTCACATGAGAGCAGCACCCAAAAGACCCCTCTCCTGGCACCCCAGGAACTCCTATACCACCCTAACCATCAACCCAATCCCCCAGACTCTCCAGGATACAGTCCCATGTAAATACATCACTCCCTCCCCTCAGCCTCCACCAACATGCAGTCCCATGCAAAACACTCCTATCCCTCCCCTTCCATCCTGCAGTCCCACAAACCAGTCCTCACAGCTTTCTGTTCTCCATCTACACGAGCTCCGCTCCTGCTTCCTCTATACAGCACAGAGACCCCGCCCTCATCGGAGAGGCTCCGCCCCTTCCTGTGACATCATACCTACCAGGAGCAACTCCCCTCTAGTCACGACCGTTCTGGAACTTAAAGGCCTTGTCCACATTTGAAGGTAATTGATAGTGATGACTTATCTACAGACCATCAGTATCACATGGCTCAGGCTCTGACACCCGGACCCCGTCCCATTATTATTATTATTCTTTATTTATATAGCACCATTAATTCCATAGTGCTTTACATATGAGGGCTTACATAATGTAGTGTATGTACCGGTAGCTGTATATATAGTGTATGTACCTGTAGCTGTATATATAGTGTATGTACCTGTAGCTGTATATATAGTGTATGTACCGGTAGCTGTATATATAGTGTATGTACCGGTAGCTGTATATATAGTGCATGTACCGGTAGCTGTATATATAGTGTATGTACCTGTAGCTGTATATATAGTGTATGTACCTGTAGCTGTATATATAGTGTATGTACCTGTAGCTGTATATATAGTGTATGTACCGGTAGCTGTATATATAGTGTATGTACCGGTAGCTGTATATATAGTGTATGTACCGGTAGCTGTATATGTAGTGTATGTACCGGTAGCTGTATATGTAGTGTATGTACCTGTAGCTGTATATATAGTGTATGTACCGGTAGCTGTATATATAGTGTATGTACCGGTAGCTGTATATATAGTGTATGTACCTGTAGCTGTATATATAGTGTATGTACCGGGAGCTGTATATATAGTGTATGTACCTGTAGCTGTATATATAGTGTATGTACCGGTAGCTGTATATATAGTGTATGTACCGGTAGCTGTATATATAGTGTATGTACCGGTAGCTGTATATATAGTGTATGTACCTGTAGCTGTGTATATAGTGTATGTACCTGTAGCTGTATATATAGTGTATGTACCTGTAGCTGTATATATAGTGTATGTACCGGTAGCTGTATATATAGTGTATGTACCGGTAGCTGTATATATAGTGTATGTACCGGTAGATGTATATATAGTGTATGTACCGGTAGCTGTATATATAGTGTATGTACCTGTAGCTGTATATATAGTGTATGTACCGGTAGCTGTATATGTAGTGTATGTACCTGTAGCTGTATATATAGTGTATGTACCGGTAGCTGTATATATAGTGTATGCACCGGTAGCTGTATATATAGTGTATGCACCTGTAGCTGTATATATAGTGTATGTACCGGTAGCTGTATATATAGTGTATGTACCTGTAGCTGTATATATAGTGTATGTACCGGTAGCTGTATATATAGTGTATGTACCGGTAGATGTATATATAGTGTATGTACCGGTAGCTGTATATATAGTGTATGTACCTGTAGCTGTATATATAGTGTATGTACCGGTAGCTGTATATGTAGTGTATGTACCTGTAGCTGTATATATAGTGTATGTACCGGTAGCTGTATATATAGTGTATGTACCTGTAGCTGTATATATAGTGTATGTACCGGTAGCTGTATATATAGTGTATGTACCTGTAGCTGTATATATAGTGTATGTACCTGTAGCTGTATATATAGTGTATGTACCTGTAGCTGTATATATAGTGTATGTACCGGTAGCTGTATATATATATAGTGTATGTACCTGTAGCTGTATATATATAGTGTATGTACCTGTAGCTGTATATATAGTGTATGTACCTGTAGCTGTATATATAGTGTATGTACCTGTAGCTGTATATATAGTGTATGCACCTGTAGCTGTATATATAGTGTATGTACCGGTAGCTGTATATATAGTGTATGTACCTGTAGCTGTATATATAGTGTATGTACCTGTAGCTGTATATATAGTGTATGTACCTGTATATATAGTGTATGTACCGGTAGCTGTATATATAGTGTATGTACCTGTAGCTGTATATATAGTGTATGTACCTGTAGCTGTATATATAGTGTATGTACCTGTAGCTGTATATATAGTGTATGTACCGGTAGCTGTATATATATATAGTGCATGTACTCACCTATTCAGGAAGGCCTACAACCCCCAATAACACTACTGCCACCACCATCTGTACAGCCTCTCCCCCACCTTCTGTCTCTCTCCCCCATAGATTGTAAGCTCTTGCGGGCAGGGCTCTCTATCTCACTGTGTCAGTGGTCATTGTTAGTCTTATACAGTGGGGAAAAAAGTATTTAGTCAGCCACCAATTGTGCAAGTTCTCCCACTTATAAAGATGAGGCCGGCCTGTAATTGTCATCATAGGTAGACCTCAACTATGAGAGACAAAATGAGAAAACTAATCCAGAAAATCACATTGTCTGATTTTTTAAAGAATTTATTTGCAAATTATGGTGGAAAATAAGTATTTGGTCAATAACAAAAGTTCATCTCAATACTTTGTTCTGTATCCTTTGTTGGCAATGACAGAGGTGAAACGTTTTCTGTAAGTCTTCACAAGGTTGGCACACACTGTTGCTGGTATGTTGGCCCATTCCTCCATGCAGATCTCCTCTAGAGCAGGGATGTTTTGGGGCTGTCGCTGGGCAACACGGACTTTCAACTCCCTCCAAAGGTTTTCTATGGGGTTGAGATCTGGAGACTGGCTAGGCCACTCCAGGACCTTGAAATGCTTCTTACGAAGCCGCTCCTTCGTTGCCCTGGCGGTGTGCTTGGGATCATTGTCATGCTGAAAGACCCAGCCACGTTTCATCTTCAATGCCCTTGCTGATGGAAGGAGGTTTGCACTCACAATCTCACCATACATGGCCCCATTCATTCTTTCATGTACACGGATCAGTCGTCCTGGTCCCTTTGCAGAGAAACAGCCCCATACATGATGTTGCCCCCCCCCCATGCTTCACAGTAGGTATGGTGTTCTTTGGATACAACTCAGCATTCACTCTCCTCCAAACGCCACGAGTTGTGTTTCTACCAAACAGTTCTACTTTGGTTTCATCTGACCATATGACATTCTCCCAATACTCTTCTGGAACATCCAAATGCTCTCTAGCAAACTTCAGACAGGCCCGGATATATACTGGCGTAAGCAGGGGGACACGTCTGGCACTGCAGGATCTGAGTGCCTGGCGGCGTAGTGTGTTACTGACGGTAGCCTTTGTTACGTTAGTCCCAGCTTTCTGCAGGTCACTCACTAGGTCCCCTATGTGGTTCTGCGATTTTTGCTCACCGTTCTTGTGATCATTTTGACCCCACGGGGTGAGATCTTGCGTGGAGCCCCTGATGGAGGGAGATTATCAGTGGTCTTGTATGTCTTCCATTTTCTAATTATTGCTCCCACAGGTGATTTCTTCCCACCAAGCTGCTTGCCTATTGCAGATTCAGTCTTCCCAGCCTGGTGCAGGGCTACCATTTTGTTTCTGGTCCTTCCACAGCTCTTTGGTCTTCACCATAGTGGAGTTTGGAGTGTGACTGTTTGAGGTTGTGGACAGGTGTCTTTTATACTGATAACAATGTCACACAGGAGCCATTACTACAGGTAATGAGTGGAGGACAGAGGAGCCTCTTACAGAAGAAGTTACAGGGCTGGGAGAGACAGAAATCTTGCTTGTTTGTAGGTGACCAAATACTTATTTTCCACCATAATTTGCAAATAAATTCTTTAAAAATCAGACAATGTGATTTTCTGGATTAGTTTTCTCATTTTGTCTCTCATAGTTGAGGTCTACCTATGATGACAATTACAGGCCGGCCTCAGCTTTATAAGTGGGAGAACTTGCACAATTGGTGGCTGACTAAATACTTTTTTTTCCCCACTGTATTTGTCTTGCTGTAAGGTCACATTGCCGGTGTCCCTGCAGCTGTTCGGGGATACATAGGGTGTCTTCTTTTGCAGGGCCAGATGTACGTTTTAGTTAAACCATTTTGGGGAATGTCTATTGCTTTGATCGCTTTTTATTCAAATCAGAGGCAAAACAGCGAAAAATACAGCAGTTTGACACTTATGTTTTTTTTTTTCCCGCTACGACGTTCACCCTACGGGAAAAATATTTTGATAAGTTTGTAGGCCGGGCATTTTCGGACACAGGGATACCTAATGTGTATGTGTTTCACAGTCATTTTCTGCTTTTATATGTGTTTTGGATTGATACCAAATCTGTATCCTGAGTTGGTTATTTGGTTTCCAGATTTGTTATAAAGATAAGAGCGCGCTCAAGAAGTAACGCTCTGCTCGCACTGTCAGAATAGAACTTCCTTTATTATTAACCACAAACAGCTTCTTATATAGCATCGTATGGAGAGGTCGGCTTCTACACATATGTGTCAACCTGTCGTTGGCTGAAGCATCAAACTTTCTTTTTCTCTCATCCGGATCTTACACATTTCCTCAGGCGTAGTCCAGGATGTGGGCGCCATCTTGCTAAGCTGATATTTAGTTATGCGTCACAAAAACATAATGAGGAAGTTTAAAATGATAAGCTGAATCGAGGAAAGCAGACATACAGTTAATAGTGATACAAAATAGATCTGTTAATATAAAAATAGACATTTTATCCATAACAGTCCCCCCTTAAAATGACTATTTATTCACTATCCCTAATTAATCCTAGCTCATCTGTCCTAATGTACCTTAGAACTGTTTTGTGCTGCCCGTTAGATGAGTTATGACTTGTCCATAACCCCCCTTGTCGCAGACTTGGTACATAAGGAAGTCAGATGCTATCCCTCGCATTTATTACTGACGGATACTTCTAAGGGTTTGTGTGGATCATCAGTTTCATATGCTGGGATTTGCATCGCGTGGAGTGGAATAGTTTCTTCAACTACTTTGCTCATTAACCTCCTGATACATGGGATAGCACAGCATACAATTACAGCTAAAATTACAAGGACAACTAGTATCACCAACCCTATTTGAGCCAGCATTCTTTGCCAGCCAGACATCCATCCAAACCAAGTGTCCCAGGGGTCTTTTACTCCTGAATTCCTTTTCAGTTCATCAGCCAAATTATCTAGCTTTTTTATAGCCAGAGTGACCTTCCCATTCGGACCAGTATTGTAGGGTATGTATATACAGCAGACCCCACCAATCATTTTGTACACGCCTCCTTTCTCAGCTTATAACATATCCAAGGCCATTCTATTCTGAAACGCCATGATGGAGGTGTGGCCTAATTGTTCTGCCAATCCTTGTAGGGCATCTCTCATGTAATTCACAAATCTCTGTTGGTTATAGTAGATATAATTGATCCAGGCTACATTTTTGTTTGCAGGGAAATATGGACTCAAATCCCGCTTTCACCTGATCTCTTGCTTTAAATTCATTTGGGACCCCCCTTGGCACTCCTATAGCATTTATGTATACGTGGGGATCAAAGCTACCCTTTGGGCTCAAGTCCCTTTTCTCCTGAAGCACTTGGTTTTCTCCAATTTCCCCACTATGACCTTGATCCATTGGGTCCCCAAGTATATGAATGGGCATTAAGACTTTTGCTAGGGCACATTCTTCTGTCCAATTTTCTATCAACTTGGTTCTGACCATCATGTCCCCACAAATCCAATAAATGTCTCCTAGGGCCTGGACTTGGTTCTGTATTTGAGTCTCATTCAAAGGGCTATATTCACTGCAATACCCTTCAGGGAGGTTTCCCAAGAATCTCCCGTTTCCTGACCTACTAACATAACAATTATAATTGCCAGGATAAATGGTTATCCCCTCCCCCAGTTTCGAACTTTTAGGGATGATGGGATACTTGTTCTTCCAATTCTCACATTGGATGGAATTTGTGGTGATGTTAGTGAAGAGACTAGCAAAACACTTTTGGGCATCTTCTGGAATATTTAAGGGTACTGTTCCTAAATGGGGTCGAGCACTAGAGCAAACATAACAGTTGGTGCGATTATGTTGGTCAGCTGTGAACTTCATCCATTCCAGCCATAGGTTGTACTCAGAGAAACCTGTCTCGGAGGCCAGAGTGTCCTCAAAAGAGGGGTCTGCTATGGCAGTCATGCCCTTGTATGTACGTATTTGGGAAGTCAATGGGTTCAGTGGACTTGCCTTCTGCCGGGCTACCCATCGGTCGCGGTCTGATCTCATGTCTTTTAACCGAAATCTTCCCCAAGGTCCCCCATATCCTTCCCCCCCACATAGGTAGACAGCCAATATGTGCCCCCATCTCCTTCTGAAGGATTCTCTATGGTTAAGGTCAGGGAGTTACAGCTTCCTACCTGTCAACATGAGGGTTTGAAATCATCCTTAGTAAGGGTCATCTGGGATATCGGGACCTTCCATTTTTATCCTTTTTGTTTAGGGCACTTGAGGGCCGATATCCCCAATTGTTACCAGTATTCCACCCCACTGCACCCCATTGTTTACATTGTTTTCCCCAGTAATTATCCTGCACACATATGTATTGTTGTCCTTAACCAATTTTTCCTCCCAGCATGGAGTAACCCATGCGCCCACTGCCGATCATTACAATTTATGATCTTACAGTAGTCGGCTTTAAAAGTGACCATATGTGTATTGCTGGAGTTGTACCAAAAGGTAGTAACTCCTTCTTCTTCTGTGATCCCTATCTGTTCCCCTGATTGGCCCTCCCTTACTGCTAAGAGGGTGAGCTCTGTAATGGGTGGCCGCATGTCACAACAGGGTCGGGGTCTGGGCTTTCTTGCAGTGGCTGGCGTGGACCCAGTTGGGTTTCCCTGACAATTTGACTGACATGGCTGTTGTCAACAGCACCTGGAAGGGACTGTCGAGTCGAGGCCCTTCTCACATGTCTCTTTATCACCATCCAATTTTTGGGTTTTAACTTATAGATTCCTTCCACTGACTCAGGTTCTGGAGGAAGGAGAAAACTTAAAAGTGTACATTAGTCACATATTTTCGGCAAACCATCACATAGTCAGTCTGCACACCATACTACATCTGGAACAATTGTGAAAAAGACAATCCAAATACTCTAGGGGCTGAGGCCAATTCTTCTGTCAGGAGTGTACCCTGTCCTGTATAGTGAGTTCCATTATCACTTTGATGGTCTCGGGGATCCCATACCTACACACTACTTCTTTTCAGCAGTTTATCTGCAGTTCCTTTTGTGGTGGCCTTTTGCACCAGAAATGCCTCAGGCCATCCTGAAAAGAGATCAATACACACAAGCACGTTCTCATACCTTCCCACCTTTGGTAACGGTATGCAGTTAACCCATAATCTCTGGAACAGGTACAAGGGCTTCAGGGTGTGCTTCTGAGAAACCTTTTACTTGTTGGCCTACATTGTGTTTGACACATGTTATGCAGCTTACACGTATCTGACTGCAGTGATGCTAAATCCTGCAGCTCCCCATCATCTGCTCACCAGGTCACACATGGCTACTTTCGAGTGGTTCACTTGAGCTGCTTGCGCCATCCTTGGGAACAATGCTCTCAGTAACATACTCTCTTACCACTGGCCATCAGGGCTTGTTCATCCTTTTTCTTCATCCTTGCGGTTCCCAAAACTTCTTTTCTTCTGGGCCATTTTGGTCCTGCAGTGTTTTTAGAACCTGAGAAAAGAGCTGAGAGTTTTGGTCCGGTATGGTGACACCCTGTGCTGAGGCATGTTCCCTAGGCTTTCCTGCAGCTGGTTTGGTGGCAGCATCTGCCCACACGTTACCTCTACTTTCCTGTGTATCAGTCTTGGTGTGTGCCTTGACTTTGACTATAGCGGCAGGGTCTCCATCACCTCCTGAATAGCCTGGAAATCCTTTTAGGCTTAACCATAAACACTCAGATTGGACGATAGTCCTGCTATACCAAAAGCTCATCTAGTTTACCCTCAGCCATTGTACACTGTCTCAGTGAGTACTTTTAAGGAGGGTTCTGCTTGTTTTACCTGGTTTCCAGTAACCATGGCATATCCGGTGTAGAATCTGTCACCTTCCCAAATCAAGAGCCATCTATAAAAGAACTCAAAATCAGGGTTAGCAATAGGTTCATCACTTATATGACCAAACCCAACAGTTTCCTGTGACATACAATCATATTGTCAGCAGAAAATGCTTGTGTCTTTCTCCCCCCTGAACCTATTGGTAACAGTTTAAAGGGATTTTTAGTGACATGCAAAGGTGACATGAGGAGGTACAAGTAAGGCACACTGTAGTCTGAGTTGTCCAACCAGTGAAATATGCTTAAGCTGGACCTGGAAAGATATATCCTGGACACACACAGTAGCCCCGGGTTACTACATTCTCCTCCACCACAATTTGGAGAAGACGGGCGTTGGGGCAACCTATCCTTCCCTTCACATGATCCAGCACATTAACAAACTAAATGGGATGCCAAAAACACAGCACAAAATCTCTTCTTGGTATGGTTATACATTGCTGAAACAAAGAGAAGGTGTGATTAGTATCATTAACATAACATGATTGGCTATAAAGTTATAACATAAGTTTTAACATGTAACTATTGGATAATAGTTTCATAACATGATATAACAGTTTTCAGCAAAGGAGGAGGGAGTCCCCCCAAGACTCTTGTGTTGTAAGGGGCTGATTTTGCAGTTGTTGAAGTGCTGCCAGTTCCCGAAGTACTGCCGCATGTTGGCATCTCGATTCTTCAGGGCCAGGGATTGGAGGCAGAACATCTTCCGGGAGGCTCGGCAACATGGGAATGAGGGGTTTTGGGGCAGGTGGAACAGGGTCGCGGTAATAGGACCCATTGACATCTAACACTGGATACAAGGGAGTGAAGGAACCGTAATACAAGTCTGTATTGTTGTTCGGGGGTGGTTGTGAGAGGGTGTTCTTGAGGTTGGTCTTGATACGGCTTACCAACTTCCTCTATCACCGGATATAATGGAGTCACAAGGACATGGGAGGCAGCTGGGGGCGTGGGATAAACAGGAACAGGGGGTGGCAATGTAGGGGACATGTCTGTGCCGGAAATACCCACTTCCTTTTGTACAAGTATAGCCGCCCTGTGAGGACGTGGTGCTCCACAGGCAGCACATGTCTCCCTACAATCAGCATTTTGCTCCCCACATACTACACAAGTCCAACCCCCGGGATCTTTCACATTATAAGGTGGAGGTCTTTCATTTTGTGACTCTACATTACTTTGACATCGATGGTATACATGGGTAACCTTTCCTTGCTCAATCATCTGTTCTTCCTTCCACCCTTCTCTATATACAGGCTTTGCTGTCTCATACCATGCCTCAGCCTGTTTCATAAGAGCTTGGTCTTTTAAAACACCCTTCTTCTCCTTCAACACTTTCCTCCATTCCTCAGGTTACAATCTCCCACCCACATCTATACTACATACAGTACAGACCAAAAGTTTGGACACACCTTCTCATTCCAAGAGTTTTCCAAGAGTCACCTCTGCTGCGGAGGATAAGTTCATCCGAGTCACCAGCCTCTGAAATCGCAGGTTAACAGCAGCTCAGATTAGAGACCAGGTCAATGCCACACAGAGTTCTAGCAGCAGACACATCTCTACAACAACTGTTAAGAGGAGACTGTGTGCAGCAGGCCTTCATGGTAAAATAGCTGCTAGGAAACCACTGCTAAGGACAGGCAACAAGCACAAGAAGAACACAAGGAATGGACATTAGACCTGTGGAAATCTGTGCTTTGGTCTGATGAGTCCAAATTTGAGATCTTTGGTTCCAACCACCGTGTCTTTGTGCGATGCAGAAAAGGTGAAGGAATGGACTCTACATGCCTGGTTCCCACCGTGAAGCATGGAGGAGGAGCTGTGATGGTGTGGGGAGCTTTGCTGGTGACACTGTTGGGGATTTATTCAAAATTGAAGGAATACTGAACCAGCATGGTTACCACAGCATCTTGCAGCGGCATGCTATTCCAGCCGGTTTGCGTTTATTTGGACCATCATTTATTTTTCAACAGGACAATGACCCCAAACACACCTCCAGACTGTGTAAGGGCTATTTGACCAAGAAGGAGAGTGATGGGGTGCTACGCCAGATGACCTAGCCTCCACAGTCACCAGACCTGAACCCAATCCAGATGGTTTGGGGTGAGCTGGACCGCAGAGTGAAGGCAAAAGGGCCAACAAGTGCTAAGCATCTCTGGGAATTCCTTCAAGATTGTTGGAAGACCATTTCAGGTGACTACTTCTTGAAGCTCATCAAGAGAATGCCAAGAGTGTGCAAAGCAGTAATCAAAGCAAAAGGTGGCTACTTTGAAGAACCTAGAATATAAGACATATTTTAATAATAATAATAATAATAGTCCTTCAATAGTCCCACAATGGGGAAATTCAGTGTGTTACAGCAGCAAAGATAAGATAAGATAAGCAGATACAAATACAACATGTACAGGAATGTTCCAAGGTGAGAGGCATTACATTAATAGCAGACAGACAGATAGGACGTAGCAGAGGGGGGGGGGGGGATATAACAGGCAGAGAGATATTTCAGTTCTCTGTGTGTAATGATCTCCGCTTAGGTCGGTGTTGGTTGTACAGCCTAACCGCGGTGGGGAGGAAAGACTTCTGATAGCGCTCCTTCTCACACCTAGGGTGGAGCAGTCGGTCACTGACAGTACTGCCCAGCGCTATCACAGTCTCATGCATGGGATGGGACTTCTCCCGCATGGAGCTCACCACGGACAGTTTCCTTCTGTCACCCACCACCTGCACTGGGTCCAGTGGGCTCCCCAGGACAGAGCTGGCCCTTCTAATCAGCTTGTCAAGTTTATTTCTGTCCCTGGTTGATATACTGCTCCCCCAGCAGGCCACTCCAAAGAAGATGGCTGATGCCACTACCGAGTTGAAGAAAGTCCTAAGAAGTGCCCCCCGGATTCCAAAGGCTCTCAGTTTCCTAAGCAGGTAGAGCCTGCTGTGGCCCTTCCTGTACAGGGCCTCCATATGATCTGCCCAGTCCAGCTTATTATTAAGGAGCAAACCCAGGTACTTATAGGTGTTCACAATCTCGATGACCGTCCCCAGGATGTCCACTGGTTTAGGAGGGCTTCTGCCTTTGCGGAAGTCCACCACCATCTCCTTGGTCTTCCCCGCGTTAATCTTCAGGTGGTTCCGGTGGCACCAGTCCACAAAATCCTTTTTTGTTAAGTATATAATTCCACATGTGTTAATTCATAGTTTTGATGCCTTCAGTGTGAATCTACAATTTTTATAGTCATGAAAATACAGAAAACTCTTGGAATGAGAAGGTGTGTCCAAACTTTTGGTCTGTACTGTATATTCATCAACTTAGACATATTTTTAACATTTTGCTTTCCTTCTCGAGCTTCCACCAACTGCTTGGCGGTACATCCTTTATGGGGCATTGTCGACTGTGCCCCACCCATTTAGACTACTTTCTCTAAACAATTAACAGACAACACACTTCGACAGACACTTCGACAGACAGAGGCGATAAAGTGCACAGTGCCCTAGGACTGAGGCCTGAGACGACAGTGGACTTGGTCCCTTTGATTCGGGTGGTCCGACGACCCGATCTACCAGTCCACTTCACCACAAAAACGTTATCGCCCTCCGGGACTGCCTATTCTCGGACTAATAGGCACCCAGGTACCCACGATAACACCTACCTCAGTACCTAGTCACTCTGTTGCTACAACTATGCCTCGACTTTAATACACTTAAGTGTTCCCCATCTCAACACTATACAGATTAGACAGACAATAAGATGGGTGGAGTCTTTAGGGAGGGCACTCACTCCAGATGTGCGGGATTGACGACCCCCTTGGGGTGCGTCCGGACTCTATCGAATCCCTCCGCTTTATGTGGGCTTCGGTTCCTTTCTGACCCGGATGGTCCGATCGACCCGGATCACCGATCCCACCGCGAAACCTTATATTGACACCTCTGACCTCACAGTTATCGGACAAACAATGAGTCGGGCATACATGTCAATATCTTCCGCATCAACTGATTTAGTTCCTCCCACCAGACAGACAGACAGACAAGATCAGGAAGATAGTGGGACCTTGGGCTGAGACGACCTCCTTGGTGCGTCTAAACTACATCCGGTGGATGGTCTTTGTTGACACGAGTGGTCCGACGACCCGGTCTACCTATCCACCTTACCATAAATATGTTATCACCCTCCGAGACTACCTATTTTCGGACCAATAGGCACCCGGGCATCCGTGATAACACCTTCTTTGGTGCCCAGAGCACACTGTCCTCACAACCACGTCCTGACTATTCACACAAACAAAATACCAAACAACCAACCGATTGACAGGTTCTTAAATATCTGACCAGCGGAGAGTGAGTTACCTGCCACTAGAGGTCATCAACAGCCGACTAAGACACAGAGAGACAATCAAGAATGGAAGTAGGATATTCGGGTAAGATAATCAGTTTTCTTACCGTACTATTGGAGGTGCACTCTCCTTCCTCATCCGCATTGACTGTCTCCTCACGTCCGACTTGACGGCTGTAGAATGACCCACTCCGCTGGCCCACCATGGGACGCCACTGTTTTGGATTGATACTAAATCTGTATCCTGAGTTGGTTATTTGGTTTCCAGATTTGTTATAAAGATAAGAGCGCGCTCAAGAAGTAACGCTCTGCTCACACTGTCGGAATAGAACTTCCTTTATTATTAACCACAAACAGCTTCTTATATAGCATCGTATGGAGAGGTCGGCTTCTACACATATGTGTCAACCTGTCGTTTGCTGAAGCATCAAACTTTCTTTTTCTCTCATCCGGATCTTACACATTTCCTCAGGCGTAGTCCAGGATGTGGGCGCCATCTTGCTAAACTGATATTTAGTTATGCGTCACAAAAACATAATGAGGAAGTATACAATGATAAGCTGAATCGAGGAAAGCAGACATACAGTTAATAGTGATACAAAATAGATCTGTTAATATAAAAATAGACATTTTATCCATAACATATGTATTCTAGGGAAAGGGGGTGATTTTAGAACTTTTATTTTTTTTATATTTTTTTTTAAACTTTTTTTTTTTTTTTTTTTTTTACTATTTTATTAGTCCCCCCTTAGGGGACTCGAACCTGAAATCATTTCATTGCAAGTCCCATAGACTGCAATACAACTACAATGCAGTCTATGGGAGATTCTGTACATAGACTGGCCACAATAGTAATATTACTATGACAGGCCTAGGAGCCTCCATAAGGCTGCCGGCTGTCACAGGGACAGGTTGGCTCCTGCGATGAAAAAGGTACAACGGGGCCCGGGGGAAGTTTTAATATTTTTAGGGGGCTTACAGGTAGAATGGACTCTGATCGAGGGCATTAGCTCCAGGCCTCCATTGTATGTTACAGCGGAGACCTGGTCGCTATGGCGACCGCTCTGCAGCAGAGTGGCCGCCATTATCTTTATAGACCCGGCATCCGCTGTAATAGCTCGGCTGATACCAGGATGGGTTTGCATCGCCGGGACACCCGCTGCTCCAAGCCCAGGGCCCGCAGCATCGCCCCACTCCACCCGCTGCAGGAAGCCGGCAGAAGCAGGAGTAGGGCAATACTGCGACCCCGCTCCTCAGCCCCCCCCAGCCAAAACACCCACATTCAGACTATAAGATGCACCCCCATTTTCCTCCCAAATCTGGGGGTGCATCTTATAGTCCGAAAAATACGGTATGTCCTGTACCTGCCGAGCTTTGTCTCCCCAGTGTAGGGCACTTGTTCTACATTACAGGTTAGTGGAGGAGAAGAGTCTGATACTGTGTGCAGAGAGGAGGAATGTGCCATGTATCTTCACATACTAGTGCCGGACCCGGAAGCCCCCCTTATAATCCCTACTAATTCTATGTATTACATGGGACTCCGTGTAGTGATTACATTGTCTCATCTTCTCTCCATTCAGGTTCCTACAATATAGAATCCTCTCAGTATCTTCTATATAAGAGAATATTCCTGATTGATCCATCAAGGATGGAAAGAGACAGGAACAAGATGGCGGAAAGTCTATTAAATCTCACCCTAGAGATCATCTACCAGCTTACTGGAGAGGTGAGAGATTCTGATGATGTCACATTACATCATTCTTATCTATAGTAATAACAGATGATATGACTGGAGAGGTGATGGACTCTGCACATGTATGTAGTGATATTTATTAATGTGTCTCCCCATAACCAGGATTACACAGTAGTGAAGAAGGCCTCTAGTGGGCGCTGTCAGGCCCCTGTGTATGAAGGATATGGAGGAACCCTGAGCCCAATCCCGGGGCCCCTACCTCACCCCCTGATACAGGAGGAGATCAATGGACAGAAGATCCTAGAACTCACCAACAAGATGCTGGAGCTGCTGACTGGAGAGGTGACACTGCTGGGAATGCGGGGACATTATACAGTAACTGGAGGGGTCTGGGTGATGACTGTATCATTGTGTTGTCAGGTTCCTATAAGGTGTCAGGATGTCGCTGTCTATTTCTCCATGGAGGAGTGGGAGTATTTAGAAGGACACAAGGATCTGTACAAGGAGGTGATGATGGAGGACCACCAGCCCCTCACATCAGCAGGTAATAGACATGACTATATACACATGGACTTCCATTATTTGTATGTACAGAATGAATTCAGTCCCTGTCTGTGTTTCCTACAGGTAGATCCAGTAAGAGGACAACACCGGAGAGATGTCCCAGTCCTCTTCTTCCACAGGATGATCAGGTAGATGGAGATATTCCCTATGATGTGTAGACGGGCTGTGAAGTCCTTGTGGTCAGTCTTGTTGTATCCAGCAGTATTATATGGTTATATACATGGGCGGTGTCATTGAGCCGCCATCTAATATGTTTCTCCAGCTTCTCAGAGACCTGCAGCTACTGTCAGGACATCTTTGATCTTCATGCGGATTAATGATCTAGAACATTCTCTGTGACTTCCCCATTTGTCCGGTGACTTTTGCATTATTTGTTTCACAGATTTTCCATCAGGATAAAGATCTGAAGGACATTAATTCTCTATTTATAATAATAAAGGAAGAGCCCTATGTGAGTGGTGATGAGGAGTGTGAGGAGGACATTCCTACAGGGAACCGCCCAGGTGAGGAGTCACCACTATATAAAGCACCGAAGGGTCACTCATTCTATTCACTCATTTATTAGCAGGGCTGTGGAGTCGGAGTCGTGGAGTCGGAGTCGGTGCCTATTTTGGTGGAGTCGGAGTCGGTATAAAATGGACCGACTCCGACTCCCAAAATATATAATAAATTGGTACAGTTAGTAGTACAATGCAGTATGTGCTGAATATATTTTCATAAGAAAATGATGAAATGTTGAAAATGATGAAATGTCCTGTAAAGGTCTGTTCTATTCCTCATATAATGATGGGACTGAGTTCTGAGTGAACCTATAAGGTTTAGCAGTGCCAGGGCTGTGGAGTCGGAGTCGGTGCCTATTTTGGTGGAGTCGTTGTCGGAGTCGGAGTTGGAGTCGGAGTCAGGGGAAATTGAGGAGTCGGAGTCGGGGCTTTGGCGTACCGACTCCACAGCCCTGTTTATTAGACTATTTGTTGTTCCCCGATTCAGCTAAAATACTAATAATACATGAATATAAATGTGATACCGCTATAGGGGATAATAAATGTAGTATAGAATATAACGTACAGCAGGAATATGGACTTCACATCTACAGTCCCTGACAGAAGTTCTGTCGCTTATCCATGATGTGGAATCTAAAGCTTATAACCTGACTTTAAATTCATCCATTGGTTTTAGAAATGACTCATATGAAAGCTGAAACCCTCCCAAATAATTTTTTGGTTAAGAAAATAAATTGTCTTCACAGTGAAGCCAATTTATTTTCTTAACCAAAAAATCATTTGGGAGGGTTTCAGCTTTCATATGAGTCATTTCTAAAAGCAATGGATGAATTTAAAGTCAGGTTATAAGCTTTAGATTCCACAACATGGATAAGCGACAGAACTTCTGTCAGAGACTGTATGTGAACGAGGCAAATTTCATCGGCTGTCAATACTCGTGAAGGGAAAGAATTTACCAGAATTATATAGCAGATTATTTCAGCTAGCGGAAAAAATAATCCTCCTGCTCGATCTTCAGGCAGATTCCACCTCAGAGCTCTATGGAAATAAATGGGAGGTGGAAAATACCGCCTGGCCAGTAAGGAATGTGATGGAGATTCGGTGGCTGATTTGGTAAAGCGGAAAAATTCTTTTTTGTAGCAGCTTCTACAAATTTCACTGTGTAAGCCTCACCTTACACCCCAATCACACTATAGAATCCGGACTAGAAAATCTGGTCTGTACATCAGTCAAATTTCCCAGCCTGAACTCTGTCCACACACCAGGACTCCCCGTATCTTAGTGATGTATGAAGCTAGGAGTCCCTGCTTCCTTGTGACTCCACAGACCCATACTACATACTGTATGGGACAGCAGATCCGCGGTGAGTTCGGGCTGGGAAATCCAGCTGATGTGGTTTGGATTGTATTGTGTGTATGGGGTGTAATACAGTAAGATTTATGGCATCCTACAGTATTATTCCACATAAGTGACCATATTTAAGCAGCCATGGATTGTGTTCACCTCTACAGTGACCTAGAGCAGTGGTGGCGTCTCCTGCCCCGCTTCGTTACTATTCACTATCACTGACCTCCGTCTCAGCACAGTGAGTACTAATGAAGTAGGCCGCGCTGCCGTCGTTTGCTGCCTGTGCCACTGACTTCACTTCTTCACTCGGTCTGAAGCGTCTCAGGCAGTGGCAGCTCAATGGGGAATATACTTATAAGGTTATGTTATTTAACAATAGTAACATCAGTTTTCTTCTTGTCAGATGACTGTACCAGGAGCTCAGAGGGACATCTGATATCTACAGATTATAAAACAGAGGATCATGGTATCACACAAGATCCATATGAAGAACATGTCATTACCCCAGATATACCCTCATCCCAGAGAATTCGCAAAGGAAAGAAGTCATGTTCATGCCCAGAATGTGGGAAATGTTTTACTCAGAAATCAAATCTCGTTGAACATCAAAGAACTCACACAGGGGAGAAGCCATATTCATGCCCAGATTGTGGGAAATGTTTTACTCAGAAATCAAATCTCGTTGAACATCAAAGAACTCACACAGGGGAGAAGCCATATTCATGCCCAGATTGTGGGAAATGTTTTACTCAGAAATCACAACTAATTAAACATCAAAGAACTCACACAGGGGAGAAGCCATATTCATGCCCAGAATGTGGGAAATGTTTTACTCAGAAATCACAACTAATTAAACATCAAAGAACTCACACAGGGGAGAAGCCATATTCATGCCCAGAATGTGGGAAATGTTTTACTCAGAAATCAAGTCTTGTTGAACATCTTAGAACTCACACAGGAGAGAAGCCATATTCATGCCCAGAATGTGGGAAATGTTTTACTCAGAAATCAAATCTCATTGAACATCAAAGAACTCACACAGGGGAGAAGCCATATTCATCCCTAGAATGTGGAAAAGGTTTTACTCAGAAATCAGAGCTCGTTGAACATCAAAGAACTCACACAGGGGAGAAGCCATTTTCATGCCCAGAATGTGGGAAATGTTTTACTCAGAAATCAGATCTTATTAAACATCTGAGAATTCACACAGGAGAGAAGCCATATTCATGCTCAGAATGTGGGAAATGTTTTACTCGGAAATCAGATCTTAGTAAACATCTGAGAACTCACACAGGAGAGAAGCCATATTCATGCCCAGAATGTGGGAAATGTTTTACTCAGAAATCAAATCTTGTTAGACATGAGAGAACTCACAATGGGGAGAAGCCATATTCATGTCCATAATGTGAGAAATGTTTTACCTCTAAATCAGATCTTGTTAAACATCAGAGAATTCACACAGGGGAGAAGCGGATTGCAAGTGGATTTTCAACCTGAAGGCATTGACCCGTCTAGGTTTTAACAAGGAATTTATATTCACAGTTTTTTTAGGTTAAATTATTTAATTTAATGTTATTTAATAAAATTTTTCCCCTCAGTCACATTACATTGCCTCTGTTCCATGTGCCTTATTTAGTATATTTTCATTGCTATTTCACCTCTAACATGTTTTCATTTATTCATCACAGCATCAGTTTCATTCTTCATGTTTATCAATTAGAAAAAAAAAATATTTTTTTTTTCCTCACTTTTAAGCACTATTTATCATGTCACTTATATATTGTAGTGTAAAGAGCCACTGTCACGTATGTCACAGTATATTTTTCTTTCCCTCTTACGCTTTTGTCGTTAGTAGATATTTAGAGTCTTGTTGGTGAACGTTGTCTTCACATTCCTGCAGTCTCCATCTGCACCCTACAAGATAAGACCAACTACGGAAATTGCCTATAAAATATAGGTCCATTCGGGATACTTTATACTGAGAAGGGTACCTTTATAAAGTTGCTTTTTACAATAACAGATTTGTTGATGTTTCTCGGACCTCGACTTCTTGCCCCCCAGAGCGATATGGACTCTGATTAAGGCGGAGCTCTAATTTGTTTGCTATTACATAATGGACCTAGGTTATTTTTATCTGGGATACCTATAATGGCAACTCAATTACATTCGGATATCGCTTCTTGGGACTGAATTTCCTGTAATTTATTTTTTCATTAGGAAATCATGTATACTGATCTAAGGGAATAATGTCTATTATATCTATGTCTCATATCATTCACCCACAGGTCCCCCTCTCAGATCTCATATAATGTCCCCCCATATTTCCTTCTTAGGGCTCATATAATGCACCCCCAGGTCCCCTCTTGCTCACACGTTTTCTCCTCTCCTTCTCAGTCTCCGCTGTCAGCAACTTCCTCTAACACCCAACACTTTCCTGGACAATGCAGAACATCTCCACCTACACAAGAGTCTGATCACATAGTCATGATGTCATCAGAGGTAGCCCTCACACACTATTATGTCCTTCTTGTGGCCCCTATACAGTATAATGTGTCCATTTATAGCCCTCATACACTACAATAACTTCCTTACACACTATAATGCCCTCCTTGTGGCACCCGCACGCTATAATTTCCTACTTGTGTCCCCTACACAGAATAATGTGCCCATTTGTTGTTTCCACAAACTATAATGTCCTCCTTGTTGCCACCACACAGTATAATACGTTTGTGACATCTTGAGGAATTAGTCTCAAAATGGCGGCAGACTCCTGGTCCGGACAGCGATGGTTTGTGGTACTAGGTGCCGGAAATATAGTGTTCAGACGGTCCCATTGTAAAATAAAACTGGCTTTATTCAGCTTAACTGCAACATAACAAAACAACAAACATCTAGGCCACAGTTAGGGCACTAACTGACTCCTTGAGCCCCTAACTAGCCTCTACTGCTCAGTTCCAGCAACAGTCCCCTGTGGACCCCAGCCCTTCTGGGACAGAGCGTCTCTCTCTGTCCTTAGCTGGTCCACCATCTCCTGCTCCCTGCAGGATACTCCAGCCTTCTGGAGTTGCACGCCCCACCCAAAGGTGCGGCTGAGGGCCTTTTCAGGGCTGGCCTGGGTCGCTCCCTAGCGCCCTCTAGGTTCCCATACTCACACGTTGTACTACCATACATGCAATGGGCAAAAGAAAAATGTTGATAATGATACCTTAGCTGTAAGGGAATCGCTAGAGGAGCAATTCCCCAGTAGCTGCTGGAGAACCTTGGGGGGAGGGGAACAACAAGTCAGTGAGCCCTAAAGCTGAAAACCTCCCACTGGCCCTGCCTCTTGCCTGACTGTCCTAGGTGACAGCCGACAACTCGGAACCGGTCCCTACACTGAATAAGTGACGACACAGAACACAGATAGAACAAACGAGAAAATGGAGCTCAGCAAGCCAAGGGTTCGGTAACAGATGAGCAATGCAATACAGAATCACAATCCAAGAGAGTAGTCAAAAGCCAAAGGTCAGGAATAGGAATACAGGCAACAAAAACAGCAAGGAGTAATAGCCAGAACACAAGAAGCAATAACCATCGACCATGTGAGGGCTAACAACCTGTTTAGAGAAAGACAGGAGGTATTAGGACAGTGTTCATACTGAGTGTGATGATTCTGCTTAAATATGGCTATAATTCAGAGCTGTATTTTGGTCTCTGGGTAGCGTATTTCTCTCTAGTTCCATTTATTCATAAGGTGCGCAGCCATAATCCTAGGTGTATATTGGCAGTAGTGGCAACACTGGAACAATAGGGCTTTGTATCCATCACAGCAGGGCTCCATTGTATTCCTATACAGTCCTGAGTGATCAAACAAACACCTGCATTGTCCAGTCTGCACTGGTAGATCAGATATGGCTGTATCATTTCACTTGGTCTCAGCTCTTTACAAAGGATCTGGACTTGAGTGCATTATTCAATCAGACTTGCTGCCGCCGGTGACCTCATTCTGGGAGGTGGCATAAAGGGTATAAAAGATGAGGTAAGAGGCAATGGGAGGAGATTGGGCTGAGACTACAAGAGTTTACTGAGAGACTGTGATGAGAGCATGCAAGCTGGAATATACTGTGATGCCACATGCTAGGAGTTAATGCTAAGCAGCCTCCACTGGGTATTCACACATGACAGAGCATGTGTGAGTGTTGGATTATAGAGCCACATCAAGGAGATGCGTGGTAAAGTAATTATTTCAATGTTATTCCCTTTTTATCTTTATTGTACTGTATATTGTAACTAGTAACTGTTAATGCTTGCATACATCTGCATATCTGTTCTGAACTGCATGTGTTAGATGTTAATACCGACCCATTTAGGGGTTAATAAATATATAAAATTTAGAAAGCTTGTCTTGTATTTATCTTGTGAACCCGACACTCACTGGCGGTGAGTGTGGTTTTTATATGAAAGAAAACTCAGGTGGGGCCACAGAGGTGTTGCCGCACTGAGGATCTTTCACACTGAGCAACAAGAAACCTACGCAAGGAATCAAACTGAGCACGCCTCCTTCGCCGCAGCGTGCGAGCAGAGGGTGGCACAGAGACCCGAACAGGCAGAGACGTTACAGTACCCCCCCCTTTATAAGGGGCCACCGGATCCTCACCAGATAAACCAGTTTTAGAAGGACTCAGTATTTTCTCTGCCTTAAATTCCAGATGTCCCTGAACAACAAGAGGTGCTGGTGGACCAGGCAAAGGTTTTTTATTCGCCTGGTGTTTCCAACCCTTAGTAGCCAAGACACAATCTAAGGTATGCAAAGCAATACAGTGGGATGATCACTGATCTCCCCATTTTACTAACTCACTTTTACCACAATCAAAAATAGGGTTATGGAGGTTCAACCAGGGAAGTCCAAAAACAATATCGGAAGACAGATGCTCCATAAGAAAGAAGCTTATAACCTCAGAATGTGCAGAACCCACTTGCAACGTGACTAAAGGGGTCTTGAATCGGAACTTACCCCTGGCGAGTGGGGCAAACTCCGCTCCAGTAACCGCCAGAGGAGTGTCAAGTGTCATAAGCTCAATGCCTAAAGCTGAGACAAACGAGAATGTGACAAAGTTTGCCGCAGACCCAGAGTCCACTAGGGCCTGGCCAGAAACAGATCTGTCCCCAGAGGACAGAGACACAGATAACAACATCTTATTGTTATTTCCGGCAAATACCTGGTTGCCTGAGTGGTTCTTCTGACTATCACTCAGGCACTGAAATTTTTCCGCTGGTGTGCGGGGTCTGATAGAGCAGTCTCGAATTATATGACCTGAAGTACCAAAGTACAGGCAGAGGTTATTCTGGAGACGATGCTCTTGTCGAGTTTTGGCGTCAATAGCTCCCAGTTGCATGGGTTCTTCACCAGGAGTGATGGGAGAAAAAGTGGGTTTATCAGGAGAGAGAGGGAGACAGAAAATTTGGAGGAAACAGACCCTACTCTCTCTTTAACATTTTCCCGGATTCTACGGTCAATACGAATGGCCAAAGTCATGGCCTGCTCAAGAGTAGGGGTTCTGGGTGACCAACCCAGACCTCCTTAACACGGTCACACAGGCCTTGTTTAAAGTGGGCCTTTAGGGCTGACTCACACCAACCTGCAGTTACACTGCATTTGCGGAATTCTGAGCAGTACTCAGCAGAGCGTTTGCCTTGCTTCATGGTGAGGAGTTGCAATTCTGCAAGTCCAATGTTGTCTGGCTCAGCATATATAGACCCCAAAGACAAAAAAAAAAATTTCAAAATCGGAGCACTCCTCAGCCCCAGGAGGGAGCTTAAGGGCCCAAGCTTGTGGATCCCCCTGTAAGAGGGCTATAACTACTCCCACCATTTGGGCCTGGGATGCATGAGGGTTAATCCGGAAATACAGGCGACAAGACTCCCGGAAAGTCTCAAATTTTTCTCGGTCCCCTGAGAAACGGTCTGGGAGTAGCATCTTAACCCTGAAAGGGGCAGAAACAACCAGGGATGCTGCAGCAGCATCAGTAAGGGTCTGAACCTGTTTAGCTAGCTCAGCTACCAGGCCTGCCAAACCCTCCATCTTGGCTGCAAGGCCCTGAATAGGATCCATGCTGATTCAGAGGGAAGCAATGGCAGAAGGTAATTTTTTTGGGCTGGTTATTCTGTAAGGGAATCGCTAGAGGAGCAATTCCCCAGTAGCTGCTGGAGAACCTTGGGGGGAGGGGCACAACAAGACAGTGAGCCCTAAAGCTGAAAACCCCCCACTGGCCCTGCCTCTTGCCTGACTGTCCTACATGACAGACGACAACTCGGAGCCGGTCCCTACACTGAATAAGTGACAACATAGAACACAGACAGAACAAACGACAAAAGGGAGGTCAACAAGCCAAGGGTTCAGTAACAGACGAGCAATGTAGTACAGAATCAAAATCCAAGAGAATAGTCAAAAGCCAGAGGTCAGGAATAGGAATACAGGTAACAAAAACAGCAAGGAGTAATAGCCAGAATGCAAGAAGCAATAACCAGCGACCATGTGAGGGCTGACAACCTGTTTATAGAAAGACAGAAGGTATTAGGACAGTGTTCAGACTGAGCAACAAGAAACCTACGCAAGGAATCAAACTGAACACGCCTCCTTCGCCGCAGCGTGTGAGCAGAGGGTGGCGCAGAGACCCGAACAGGCAGAGACGTTACATTAGCCTTTAATCACAGTTGCGGAAAAAACAGAAAATGTTACTTCACCTTCGGGCTGAGTGTACAGCGCATGTGCAAGATTTTGTTCACGCCGACAGGACAACGAAGCAAAGAAGTGGAGGAGAAGGAGTGATCTACAAGCAAGAAGGGGGCAGTGATAAAAGGTCCAGGTCCCTTACAGATCTGAAGCGATTCGCTGGTGAAAATGCTTCGGCATTGAGATCACAATGCAGATCTCAATTCCTGACAGCGTTTTTAACAGCAGATCTCTGAATCTGTAAGAGCTATCATGATTATCTCATGTTATCATTTTAAAGATGAGATTCTCATCTCTAAATTGAATCCAAGCTCATCTTTATAGCCCTTACAGATCCTGAGATATGGGGCTCTAAAGTGTCCTTCCCCCTCCAGCCTCAGGCAGCATCTAAGAGCTGTGTGTAAAAGGAAGGAGAGGGAAGGAGCAGAGCTGCCAACTGCACAGATGATGATAAATCATCACATCTGTGCATAACCTGTATGTGACCCCAAGGAGTGGGGTAGCATGGACTATACTTTTGCTCTCTGATTGTGACCTAGAGGGATAATGTAATAACCTCCTGAGCCTAATCACAGGGGTATTCTTCTGTAATACCCCTCTGAACATAACCAGGAAGTTTATTGGCGCTGTGACCCAGATGTTACTATCATCCAGATCTCAGGATCAAAAGAGTTGCACCAACACTTACACAACACATACACAAAGTCATCAATAAAGTTTACATTTGACCCTGTCCATACCTGATTGTTCTAGAGTGAAATACGCTGACCGCCTCTCTAGCGATATCCATTACACGCTAAAATAATAATAATAATGATTATCACTAGAGATGAACGTATAAGTTTCTACAATTTTTATAGGGAGATAGAAAATTATATTCTTATGTAAGCTCCTATTTAATTTGCATGCACAAAATTGGTGGCTGCATTTCTGCGATTTTGGCGTTTGTTTAACACCCGTACCTGTAAATATATATATGTGTGTGGTATGTATGAATTCCTCACATCTTGCAGTTTTTTGTAAAATACATTTTGTTTGCAGAAGGGAATTGCTTGAGCCGGCACTTTAGTGGCAATTTAGAATTTTTGTGCAATTTTTGCTTGTAATCTCTGTTTGCTGCAAAGTTGCATGAAGGTGGTTGTATATATGAAATATTAAGTTGTGTTTTTATATAGTGTATGCTGTACAATCTCAAAAAAGTTAGATTTTGGTGTCACAGTTTGCTAGGTGCAGTATAGATTTTTAACATAGTAAATAAAAGCAAAATCTTGCTTGTCTTCTGTATAAGTGTTTTTGAGAGTACGAGCTCTTGTTGTAGTTGATGTTTGCGGTATATATAAATTGTGTACAACTTTATCTTTTATTTTATATGTGTTTTGTGTGCGAATGTGATTGAATAGGAGTTTTAGGTGTAAATATGTGTTTTAGTTTATTTTTTCAAAAAATTATATGTGTTTGTTACAAACTTACATGAAGGTGGACGTGGCTATTCATAACCTATTGAGACACAGGTAATCTTCAGGTTGTCTATGTTCAAGAAATATATAGGGTTTAGGGGTTTACTTGCTTTTCCCGGTGTGTAATCCCTACATTTTATAGGATGATACTTTAACATTTCCAGCTTCAAAGCAGATTTTTGTTCTTTCCAGTTCTGGTGATTTTCTGAAGATACAGGAGCATCTCAATAAATTAGAATATATTTGTGAAACGTTCATTCATTTCAGTAATTCAGTAATACAATCCATAATCAGCGTCTTCCATGATTGTGTGTCCTACTGAACCAGACTGAGGGACCATTTACAGGCTCAGGAAACCTTGGCAGGTGACACTGAATTTACAAGACTGAACTGAACTTACAAGATTCTCATTTTCTTAGATTTGGGTTTTCATTACCTAAATAATATGGGTGTGTGAATCTTCATAAAAAACACAAAGCTGGACCCAATTATCCTGCGCTCCCTTGTAGGCCGTGATTCCTCCAGATTGAATGGAATTAACTCCGAATATGGTTGTCCAAGGATGGATTTTTTATTTGGAGTATACAGATAAAAGAATAAAACTGTGTCTGGTGTATGCTCATATTAATTGATATTTTAGCATCCTTAAAAACCCAAAAATACACATTTCCTGCAAAAGTTACACACACGGTACTGAAAATTGGCAGCAAGTTATGTAAACACAGCATTCTATTAAATGACCCTCATTTTTGAAGGGAAGGATACCAGAACATCCTAGGGTGACTTTTAGAAGGGCTCGTACCATCAAAGAGATTGTAGCCCCAAGTAAACTCCGTCAACCACATAAGAATGGAAAAATTCCTGGATCCATCACTGTGAAAGGGAGTTACAGGTGCAATAAGGCGAGATGTAAATGCTGCCTAACTATTAAGCAGAGGAGAACTTCCTTCAATAGTAACCACTGGAGGAATATTTGAAATCCAATCCTATATGACTCGTGCCTCAGATTTCGTGATCTATTTACTAGAATGTACCTGTGGGTTACAATATATAGGAAGAACATCAATGTATCTGAGAGTGCGACTAAACAACCACAGACACAACATAGCAAAAGGCTACGTAAAACACAGTGTCTCAAGACTCGCGGCCCTGTTACATAATTACACCTATTGCACAAATACCCTCAGATGTATGGGAAAGACATGCGCGGTTACAGAAACGTGAGATGTGCTGGATATTTAAGTTAAACACTCTGTCTCCGTTAGGGCTTAATGAATCCCTGGAAAACGTATACTGATATTAAAAAAAAAAAAAAAATCCTCTTAGCGGGTATATATCTATTATATCTATGGTGATATTTATTGATTTTATTTGCTTTGTTGTATGGAATATCTGTATGTAAATATGGTGATACCTATTACATTTATACTTTTATGATCATATATTTATAATATGTATATAGGTGTTTTATATTTTTATTTTTTATATTGTCATGTATTTACAACTTGCATTTATGTTTATATTCCTTATTTTTATAGCTAGATACATTTTATACTTTTCATATCTTTTCATACATATTTATTTATTATGTACAATTTATTTATATATGTTGTTTGTATGTATGTTATATATATATATATATATATATATATATATATATGTGTGTGTGTGTGTGTGTATATATGTATATGTATAACAATTTTTAGGACAATCTCTAATATAGCTATATATGACTGACTATAAACCCAGTTGCAGTATTTTAGAGCGCAGAATACGTACCCCATTACTTAGTAGCAGTGTAATTACAGCTCAGTTTGTATATTACATAACCCCACTACATGGTTTTTATTTTATAATAGACAAGCAATTACGGTCTTAATCAGCCGACTATTAGCATAATCTGTGCCGCAGACTAGTGATGTGTCCGGAGACTAGAATTTGGCCCCGCCTCCTGCTGATTCAGGATGAACACACCTCCTGGAAGCTGATTGGCTGCTAGATGTCAATATTGACCCACAACATGTGCTCTTTAGATAAACACTAGTGTAATCATATGGCTGAGAGTGAGTGTGATTACAGCCCTAATGAGAGTAAGCTGTGGTTACATAACTTGCTGCCAATTTTGAGTACCGTGTGTGTAACCTTTGCAGGAAATGTGTATTTTTGGGTTTTTAAGGATGCTAAGATATCAATTAACCCCTTAAGGACCCAGCCCAAAAGTGCATTAAGGACCAGGCCTCGTTTTTCAAAACTGACATGTGTCACTTTATATGGCAATAACTTTGAGATGCTATAACTTACACAAGTGATTTTGAGATTGTTTTCTCGTGACACATTGTACTTCATGTTAGTGGTAAACACTAATGAATATTTTTGTATTTATTTATTAAAAAATAGGAAATTTGATGGAAATTTGGAAAAAAATCGCAATTTTCAAAATGTGAAATGCTCTGCTTTTCAGACAGATAGTCATACCACCCAAATACATTAATACATATTATCTACCATATCTCTGCTTTATATCGGCATCATCTTTTAATCGTCCTGTAATTTATTTTGGATGTTAGAAGGCTTACAAGTGTAACAGCGATTTTCCAGATTTACAAGAAAATTTCCCAAACTAATTTTTTAGGGACCACTTCAGTTCTGAAGGGGATTATAAAGGCCTCTATATTAGAAACCCCCATAAATCACCCCATTTTCAAAACTGCAGCCCTCAAATAATTCAAAATAATATTTGGGAAGTTTGTTAACCCTTTAAGCATTTCAATGGAATTAAAACAATATGGAGGTGAAATTTAGACATTTAATTTTTTCCCACTAATTCCTTAATTTAGCCCTAAAATTAACACATTCACAAAGGGTTAAAAGAGAAAATGCATCTCACAGTTTGTTATGCAATTTCTCCCGAGCACAGAAATCCCCCACATGTGGGTGTAACTGATGTTTGGGCGAATGGCAGCGCACGGAAGGGAAGGAGCGACACTGGGGGTATGAAAAGCAGATTTTGCTGGAATAGTTTTCAGGTGTCTCATTTGCAAAGCCCCTAGAGTACCAATACAAAGGAAAACCCCAAAAAGTGACCCCATTTTGGAAACTACACTCCTCACAGAATTCATATAGGGGTATAGTGAGCATTTTGACCTTACAGTCGTTTCACAGATTTTGCTAACACTGGGATGTATAAATGAAACATTACTAAAATGTCACTTTATCCCCAAAGTTTTCATTTTCACAAGGGGTTAAAGGAGAAAAAGCACCCTACAGTTTGCAAAATAATTGCTCCTAAACACAGCAATACCCCATATTTTGGAGAGCAGATTTTGCTGGAATAGTTTTCAGGTGCCATGTCGCATTTGCAGAGCCCCTAAAGAACCAAAACAGTGGAAACCCCCCAAAAGTGACCCCATTTTGGAAACCAAACCTCTCACAGAACATGTCAAGGGATATAGTGAGCATTTTGACATCACAGCTGTTTCACAGATTTTATCATCATTGGGACATTAAAATGAAAAATTACTTTTTTTTCCAATAAACCGTCAATTTAGCCCCAAATTTTTCATTTTCACAAGAGGACAAAGGAGAAAAAGCTCCCCAAAGTTCGTTACACAATTTCTCCTGAACACAGAAATGCCCCATATGTGGTTGTAATCTGCTGTATGGGTACATGGTGGGGCTCAGAATGGAAAGAGCGCTATTTAGCTTTTGGAGGGCAGATTTTGCTGGAATAGTTTTCAGGTGTCGCATTTGCAGAGCCCCTAAAGTACCAATATAATGGAAACCTCTCAAAAGTGACCCCATTTTAGAAACTACACCCCCCAAGGAATGTATCAAGGGGTATTATCATTTAGAGCCTAAAAATGCTTCCCAAAAATTAATGTACAAAGTGAAAATTAAAGTTTTTAAAGAAATATCCAATTTCAGTGCCTAATACGTTGCGGCCACTTTGTGGCATCAAAGACATGAACTCCTAAAACTATTAAGTGGGCTATCCCGGGGACAAAAAAATTATATATGTGGGTGTAACCTGCTGCTTGGTTACACAGCAGGGCTCAGAAGGGATGGAGCACTGCGCTTTTTAGCTTTTGGAGTACAGATTTAGAGGGACTTTCTGGTCGCCATGTTATTTTTGCAGAGCCCTGGAGGTGCCAGTAAACTGGAATTCCCCAAGAAGTGACCCCCATTTTGTAGGGGCAATTTTAGGGTCTCTGCAAATGTGACATGGTGTCCAAACACCAACAGTCTAAATCTGCGCTCCAAAAGCACATAGCGCTCCTTCACATCTGCCCCCTCCTGTGTGCCCAAATGGCAGTTTATACCACATGTATGACACTGGGGTACCCAGGATAACGTACTTAATGCCATATGTGGTATAAACTGCTGTTTGGGCACAGCCGGGCACAGAAGGGAAGGAGCGCTATTTTGGTTTTTAGAGCACAGTTTGCTTTTTGGACACCATGCCACTTTTGCAGAGCCCAAGAATTGCCAGTAAAGTGGAATCCGCAGACATGTCATCCCATTTTGGAAACTACACCCTTCAAGGGATTTATCAAGTGGGGTAGCGAGCATTATTAACCCTTAAGTATTGCATTCTTTTACTTTCCAAAAATGAATGCGCAGCTGATAATGAAAAGTTAAAAATGAAATTTTCTATAGATTCGCCATTTCAGTGCCCGATATGTTGTGCCTAGCTTATGTCAGCACAGACACACACTCCAAAAACTGGTGAGCGGGGATCCCGGGCACAACAGCTTTTAATAATAATAATAATAATAATAATAATAGTCCTTTAATAGTCCCACAGTGGGGAAATTCAGTGTGTTACAGCAGCAAAGATAAGATAAGCAGATACAAATACAAATACAACATGTACAGGAATGTTCCAAGGTGAGAGGCATTACATTAATAGCAGACAGACAGATAGGACGTAGCAGAGGGGGGGGGGGATATAACAGGCAGAGAGATATTTCAGTTCTCTGTGTGTAATGATCTCCGCTTAGGTCGGTGTTGGTTGTACAGCCTAACCGCGGTGGGGAGGAAAGACTTCCGATAGCGCTCCTTCTCACACCTAGGGTGGAGCAGTCGGTCACTGACAGTACTGCTCAGCGCAATCACAGTCTCATGCATGGGATGGGAGTTATTCTCCCGCATGGAGCTCACCACGGACAGTATCCTTCTGTCACCCACCACCTGCACTGGGTCCAGTGAGCTCCCCAGGACAGAGCTGGCCCTTCTAATCAGCTTGTCCAGTCTATTCCTATCCCTGGTTGATATACTGCTCCCCCAGCAGGCCACTCCAAAGAAGATGGCTGATGCCACTACCGAGTTGAAGAAAGTCCTAAGAAGTGCCCCCCGGATTCCAAAGACTCTCAGCTTCCTAAGCAGGTAGAGCCTGCTGTGGCCCTTCCTGTACAGGGCCTCCATATGATCTGCCCAGTCCAGCTTATTATTAAGGAGCAGACCCAGGTACTTATAGGTGTTCACAATCTCGATGCCCGTCCCCAGGATGTCCACTGGTTTTGGAGGGCATCTGCCTTTACGGAAGTCCACCACCATCTCCTTGGTCTTCCCCGCGTTAATCTTCAGGTGGTTCTGGTGGCACCAGTCCACAAAATCCTGGTTCAGTTCTCTGTACTCCCTGTCATCATCATCTGTGATGAGGCCTACTATTGCAGAGTCGTCAGAATACTTCTGTAGGTAGCAGCTGGATGAGTTGCACCTAAAATCAGCAGTGTACAGTGTGAAGAGGAAAGGGGCGAGAACCGTACCCTGAGGTGCCCCCGTATTACAGATCACGGTACCTGACACACAGTCTTGGGCTCTCACGTATTGAGGTCGATTTGTGAGGTAGTCTAGGATCCAGTTGGAGAGGTGGTGGTCCACTCCAGCAAGGCCCAGCTTGTCTCTCAATAACCTGGGCTGTATGGTGTTAAAAGCACTGGAGAAATCAAAGAACATTATTCTCATCGTGTTCCCTGGTTTTTCCAGGTGAGACAGAGCCCTGTGCAGAAGGTGGATGATGGCATCATCTACCCAATGCCCGGTCGATAAGCAAACTGGAGAGGGTCCATAGCGGGGCTCACTAGAGGGCGAAGATGTGTGAGAACCAATCTCTCTAAGATCTTCATCAAGTGGGATGTCAGTGCTACAGGTCTGTAGTCGTTGAGGTCCATAGGGTGAGGTTTCTTTGGAACTGGTAGCACACAAGATTTCCATAATTCAGGGACTATTTCCTGCCTCAGGCTCATATTATACATATATGTAATTATACCACACAGCTGGTCCCCACAAGTCTTAATTAGCCTTGCACTGATGTCATCTGGCCCTGCGGCTTTCCTCGCCTTGATCTTTTTCATCTCCTTCCTCACCTGGGCCCGTGTGAAGGTCAGACTGTGGTCAGATAAAGACAGATTTCTGGATTTACTGGTCTGTTGGGAAGTAGCCACATGGGGTGAAGTCATTGTGGTGAGGGGAGCTGAAGGACATTCTGGGGTGGGAGGAGCTGGTGTGTGATCAAATCTGTTGAAGAATAGGTTTAGTTCATTAAGCCAGTTAACATCTGCCTCAATCTGGCAGACCGACTGTTTATGACCCGAAATTGACTTAAGCCCCTCCCAGACCCCCCTTATGTCTTTTCTTTCCATTTGCTTTTTCCATTTTTTGGAGCGTTCATCTCTGATACAAGCCGGGCACAACATATTACGCACTGAAATGACGTATTTCTGGAAAAATTGTAATTTTTACCTTTCACCATCAGCTGCGGATTCATTTATGGATAATAAATTATAGCAACACTTGGGGGTTAAAAATTCTCACTGTAACCCTGGATAAATTCCTTCAGGGGTGCAGTTTCCAAAATGGGGTGACATGTCAGGAGATTCCATTGTACTGGCATTTCAGCTCTGCAAAAGTGCAATGGCGTCCAAAAACCAAACCGTCCAAGCCTGTGCTCCAAAAACCAAATAGCGCTCCTTCCCTTCTGTGCCCGGCTGTGCCCAAACAGGAGTTTATAGCCATATATGACATTAAGTACGTTATCCTGGGTACACCAGTGTCATACATGTGGGTATAATCTGCAATTTGGGCACACAGCAGGGCGCAGAAGGGAAGGAGCGCTATGTGGCTTTTGGAGCACAGATTCAGATGTTTGGTATCTGGACGCCATGTCATGTTTGCAGAGCCTCTAAGGTACCAGTAAAGTGGAATCCCCTAAGGAGTGACCCCATTTTGAAAACTGCACCCCTCAAAGAATTTATCAGGGGGTGGAGTGAGCATTAGTATCCCAGACGTGACTGCACAGCGGATGGTGAAGAGTGAATGTGTAATCTGTGCGGAGTACATTGGGTACACCAAATTCCCTACTATATCCCCAGTAGATCCTATTACTGGGGGGTCACTGTGGGGGTCACTTCTGGTTTATTATCCCTCGTAAGCTCTAAATCTGGTTTGTCTCCTGATATACGCTCGCACAGCTTATACATTCCATTCCTGCCGCAGCCAGTTATGTTCTAATGATTTGGCGATTTTTGGGGTTTTTGTCTTCACATTGTACGAGCTATATTTTCTTTATTTCTCTGGTGATGTAGCCATATGAGGGCTTGTTGTTTGTGGTATGAGATGTATTTTTTAATGACATCATTTTTAGGTGCTTACAACTTATTAAATACATTTTATTAACTCTTTCTTGGTGGATTAAAAAACAACCCCATCAATTCTGGCACTGCGTTTTATTTTACCTTTATTCTGCGGGTCGGTACGATTACGGCGATACCTCATATATACTGTTTTTTTATGCAATACCAATTTTGCAGAACAAAAACCCATTTGGGGACATAAATCTATTTTTTTTGCATTGCCATCTACTAAGATGCGTAGCATTTTTATTTTTCAGTTTAGAGAGTTGGTTTAGGGCTTATTTTTTGCGGGACAACCTGTGCTTTTTATTGGTACTGTTTTGGGGTACATATGACTTTTGATCACTTTTTATGGCATATTTTGTAAGGTGAGATGGCAAAAAATCGTTACTTTTGGCGGGTTTTTTCCCCGACTTTCACCGTGTACATTAAATATGGTTTCAGTTTTATTGTACAGGTTGTTACGGAGGCAACGATACCAAATATGTATTGTTTTTATGAATTTTTAGGTTTATTTTTTATGTAATTCATTTTATATAGGAAAGGGGAATTTTTGGGGCTTTATTCTTTTATTAATTTTTTTCACATACTTTTTTTTTTTTTTCACTTTTTTTTTTTTTTTACTTTTTCTTGTGTCCCATTAGGACACCTGAGTCAGGGATGCTTTGATCTCTGGCTCAGTACTATAGACTGCAAGACACACGCATACAAGTGCGTATACAGGAAGTCAGCGCTATGGAAACACAGCGCTGACTTCCTGAGGTCTCGGCAGGATCAACCAGGTAGTGGGGGCTCCAGGCAGCCTGGGGTCACTGGGCAGACCCCGAGCTGCAGATTAGATATATCGGCATCCCCTGAACTCGCCGCGGAGGGTGTCGGGGGGGGGCGGCAAGACGGTGGAACCCCTTGGATGCCGCGGTCATGTTTGACCGCGGCATCCAAGGGGTTAGAACCGCCGATCGGAACTCAGTTCCGATCGGGGGTTATGGAGTAGAGTGCTAGCTGTCAGATACAGCTAACACCCGATTCCGATATAGTATTACGCCCTGGTGCGTGAAGTACCTAGCGCCCAGGACGTAATAGTATGTCCAAGGTCGTTAAGGGGTTAATATGTGCATACACCAGACACAGTATTATTCTTTTAAAATTATTGTGCATGATTGTTTTAAAGTGTTTTTTTTTTTTTAACCTACTTGGTCACATGTCAGTGCTTTCTACTATATAAGACTGCACTATACAACGGCTACCAGTATACCAGTGAAGTCTGAGGAAGGAGCAGTAGGCTCTGAAACGCGTTACTACCTGGTTTTTCTTTTTTGTTTTTTATTTTGTTATTTTGTTGCATTTATTGCTATCTGTATACTCCAAATAAAAAATCCATCCTTCGACAACCATATTCAGAGTTAATTCCGTTTAATCTGGAGGAATCGCGGCCACAGCGGTGCCTATGAGGGAGCGCAGGAAAATTGGGTCCAGCTTTGTGTTTTTTGTGAAGATTCACACAGCCATATTATTTATCTTTCTCCTGGTCTCTCTATTTTGGAGCTCAGGACTGGGACACCATCACTGCAGCGCCCCCACAAAGCCTCTATAATAAGACGCAAAAGTTGTTGTGTATCACACAACACCTCAAGGTAATTTTCCACCTATAAGGGGATCCTGGGATTATTTCACTTGCACATTTAAGGTCCCGCAC
Organism: Leptodactylus fallax; assembly: GCA_947044405.1. Lineage (NCBI taxonomy): Eukaryota > Metazoa > Chordata > Amphibia > Anura > Leptodactylidae > Leptodactylus > Leptodactylus fallax. Next base: position 616,170 of record CAMRHE010000637.1, read on the forward strand.
AAGGGAGCGCCCTGTTGTATTTTTTCTTTTCAGAATTTGGTTTTCATTACCTGTAATCCATAATCAACATTTACAGAACTAAAACACTTGAAATAGAAGACTCTGTGTGTAAAGAATCTAGAAATTATAGAAGGTCACTTTATTAATTTATTTACTGCAAGAAATAAACGTTTCAAAGATATTCTAATTTATTGAGATGCCCCAGTAGGCAGGTGTAGCCCTTAGTGATATGTACATACAGGCGTAGTCCTTAGTGATATGTACATACAGCTGTAATCCTTAGTGATACGCACATACAGGCGTAGGCCTTAGTGATACGTACATACAGGTGTAGTCCTTAGTGATATGTACATACAGGCGTAGGCCTTAGTGATATGTACATACAGGTGTAGCCCTTAGTGATATGTACATACAGGCGTAGGCCTTAGTGATATGTACATACAGGCGTAGTCCTTAGTGATATGTACATACAGGAGGAGGCCTTAGTGATATGTACATACAGCTGTAGTCCTTAGTGATATGTACAGTCATGGCCAAAAGTTTTGAGAATGACACAAATATTCTATTTTCACATGATCTGCTGCCCTCTGGTTTTTATGTGTGTTTGTCAGATGTTTTTATCACATACAGAAATAGAATTGCATTCATATTATGAGTAACAGAAGCTTATATTGACAGTTAGAATGAGTTAATGCAGCAAGTCAATATTTGCAGTGTTGACCCTTCTTCTTCAGGACCTCTGCAATTCTCCCTGGCATGCTCTCAATCAACTTCTGGACCAAATCCTGACTGATAGCAGTCCATTCTTGCAGAATCAATGCTTTCATTTTGTCTGAATTTGTTGGTTTTTGTTTGTCCACCCGTCTCTTGATGATTGACCACAAGTTCTCAATGGGATTAAGATCTGGGGAGTTTCCAGGCCATGGACCCAAAATCTCTATGTTTTGTTCCCTGAGCCATTTAGTTATCACCTTTGCTTTATGGCAAGGTGCTCCATCATGCTGGAAAAGGCATTGTTGAGCGCCAAACTGCTCTTGGACGGTTGGGAGAAGTTGCTCTTGGAGGACATTCTGGTACCATTCTTTATTCATGGCTGTGTTTTTAGGCAAGACTGTGAGAGAGCCGATTCCCTTGGCTGAGAAGCAACCCCACACATGAATGGTTTCAGGATGCTTTACAGTTGGCATGAGACAAGACTGGTGGTAGCGCTCACCTCTTCTTCTCCGAATAAGCTGTTTTCCAGATGTTCCAAACAATCGAAAAGGGGATTCAGCAGAGAAAATGACTTTCCCCCAGTCCTCAGCAGTCCACTCCCTGTACCTTTTGCAGAATATCAGTCTGTCCCTGATGTTTTTTCTGGAGAGAAGTGGCTTCTTTGCTGCCCTCCTTGAGACCAGGCCTTGCTCCAAGAGTCTCCGCCTCACAGTGCGTGCAGATGCACTCACACCTGCCTGCTGCCATTCCTCAGCAAGCTCTGCACTGCTGGTAGCCCGATCCCGCAGCTGAAACACTTTTAAGAGACGGTCCTGCCGCTTGCTGGTCTTTCTTGGGCGCCCTGGAGCCTTTTTGGCACCAATGGAACCTCTCTCCTTGAAGTTCTTGATGATGCGATAGATTGTTGACTGAGGTGCAATCTTTCTAGCTGCAATACTCTTCCCAGTTAGGACATTTTTGTGCAGTGCAATGATGACTGCACGTGTTTCTTTAGAGATAACCATGGTTAACAGAAGAGAAACAATGATGGCAAGCTCCAGCCTCCTTTTAAAGTGTCCAGTGGTGTCATTCTTACTTAATCATGACAGATTGATCTCCAGCCCTGTCCTCATCAACACCCACACCTGTGTTAATGGAGCAATCACTGAAACGATGTTAGGTGGTCCTTTTAAGGCAGGGCTGCAATGATGTTGAAATGTGTTTTGGGGGATAAAGTTCATTTTCTAGGCAAATATTGACTTTGCAAGTAATTGCTGTTAAGCTGATCACTCTTTATAACATTCTGGAGTATATGCAAATTGCCATTAGAAAAACTGAAGCAGTAGACTTTGTAAAAATTAATATTTGTATCATTCTCAAAACTTTTGGCCATGACTGTACATACAGGTGTAGTATTCCTTAGTGATATGTACATACAGGCGTAGGCCTTAGTGATATGTACATACAGGCGTAGTCCTTAGTGATATGTACATACAGGCGGAGGCCTTAGTTGTTCTGACTCAATAGCTTGGCTGCAAGTGTGAGGTTGTGAGAGTGTCCTGTAGTCTCTATGCTAACCAGCAATTTACACCAAGATATCTATCAGATAGTGTTCAACTCAACTGAGGAGGCGTAGATAAGATTCCAGATGCTTTAATCCAAGTAAATCTTGTAGAACCTCATACAGCAGTAGGTGAAAAATGATGAAATACCAGGAGCTGAGCAGACATGTTGCTTACAAAGAAGTGAAACTAAACTGAGGGGGAGAGAGAGAGGAGGAGCTACAGCATCACAGCTAAGGATACAGAGAGAGAAAAGGGACAAACTACAAAGACAAACAGTATCACAGATACATGTCAGTGAATTAAACCAAGTCCTGGGACATGACACTCCCCGCCTGAAATCTTTAGATTTCAATGAAAACAAACATTAATAATGTCCTGAAATGTCCATAAAGTCCTCTTCAAACCTGAAAAACAAAAAAGAAACATGCACAACAAACAATAATCAACAGTTAGTCCAAATAAACCAATCTTCAGGTCGGGAAGCCGCAATTTGCCAACACCTCCACCGACCCACACTGTAATCCACAAGAACACGGTTTTAGTTCATGGAAGGAAGCTCCCCGCCATGAGCTGTGAATGGTGTCCTTATCTTCTTTTATGTGACGTCTCCTCTTGGAAGAAGAAGCACCAGTTCATTAATTGGGCGGAAGAAAACTCGCACTGAGCCTCCCTTGGTTACCTTGACCTCCACTTTCCGAGTCTTCCCATCATCACTAGGGACAACTTTAGTGATGAGACCCATAGGCCATTCATTCCGATGGACTTCTTTATCCCTTAGAAGGACGAGGTCACCCACCTGGAGATTAGGTTTTGAGGTCTGCCATTTGTGACGGCTCTGTAGCATGTGGAGGTACTCTGTTTTCCAGCGGTGCCAGAACACATTGGACAGGTGTTGAACTTGTTTCCATTGGCGTCTGTAAATGTGACTGGGATCTAAGGTACGTGGAGAGGTAGCAGCAGTACCAATTTTCTGAGTAAGAAGCGTTGCTGGGGTTAAGATAATTGGAGATTCAGGGTCTGAAGATACTGGGACAAGTGGCCTTGCATTGATTATCGCAGACACTTCAGCAAGAAAGGTTATTAACGTCTCATGGGTAAGCAGTGTCGACTTGTGGTCCATCAACATAGAGTCAAGGATTCTGCGTGTGATCCCAATCATACGTTCCCAGGAACCTCCCATATGGGATGAATGTGGAGGGTTAAACGTCCAAGTGCACCCATTGTTGGATAAGAAGTTGTCTAACTGCAGTTCTTTGCAGGCTCCAACGAAGTTAGTGCCACAGTCAGACCTCAGTTGTTTCTCAGCAGGCAGTGGAGTGTCCCAGTCCATGTTCTCAGTGGTAAGCTGTCTTAGTAGTAGCTTGCCTTGAATGGTGATGGGAGCAATGAAACCAAGAGGATCATAAATGCTGTTCACAACAGATAAAACTCCTCGTTTGGTAAAAGGTTTGTCACAAGAAGACACTTGGAATGTGAATGTGTCTTGTTCAGTGTTCCATAGCAATCCTAGGCTGCGTTGCATAGGAGGAGCATCAGAACTGAGATCAAGATCCTTCAAGTTGATTGCATGATCATCAGAGGGAAATGCCTTCATTACCTCCATATTGTTGGAGATGATCTTGTGAAGTCTGAGATTAGCTACAGACAGCATTTCCTGTGTTCTAGAGAGGAGATCGATCACTTCTTCACTTGCAGGTAAGGATTTAAGACCATCATCAACATAGAAGTTCCTCTCAACAAACTGACGAGCATCAGAGCCATACTCTTTCTCACCTTCTTGGGCGGTCCTTCTCAGTCCATAGATCGCTACTGCAGGAGATGGGCTATTGCCAAAGACATGTACCTTCATCCGGTAATCTATGACTTCATTGTTGACATCATTGTCCTTATGCCATAGGAACCTGAGATAGTTTCTGTCATCATTCTTAACAATGAAGCAATGAAACATCTGTTGGATGTCGGCCATCACTGCAACTGGTTCCTGTCTGAAACGGATTAAGACTCCTATGAGGCTGTTGTTTAGGTTAGGACCAGTGAGGAGCAGGTTGTTGAGAGAGACGCCTTCATACTGAGCACTAGAATCGAACACGACCCTGATTTGGTCAGGTTTGCGAGGGTGATACACGCCAAATGATGGAAGGTACCAGCATTCTTCTCCTTCCTGTAGTGGAGGTGCAGGTTCTGCATGATCTCTCTCAAATACCTTGTGCATGAAACCTACAAAGTGTTTCTCCATCTCTGGTTTCCTCATGAGGGTACGTTTTAAAGAGGAAAATCTAGAAACTGCTTGCTTCAGATTGTTTGGCAGTTTTGATCTCGGGGAGCGGAAAGGTAAAGGTGCTACCCAGCTGTTGGAATCATCTTGAATGAATTCCTTGTCCATAAGTTTGAGAAATTCTTTATCAGCTATAGCCGGTGCCAGCTTGTTGTCATCACTTGTTGTATTGAACACTGTTAATCCAAGGATGTCGTCCCCAGGCAGGAAAGTATTCACATTGTCTCGGTGATTATGCAACCACTTACTGTTGCTTATCTTCTCTTTCACTTGGTAGTGATGTGGACATGGCTGAAAACAAGTGCTGCGACCATTTGGTAACATATGCGTCTTAAATGAAGAAATATTGGTGGGCCTTTTCATCCTACCTATGCAGACGTTGCCAATGATTACCCATCCTAGATCGAGGCACTGGGCAAATGGTGCATCATGTGGTCCATTAATTTGCTGGCGTATTTTGTGCAGTCTGAGAATGTCTCTACCTAGCAGAACTAGAATGTCTGCATTTTTGTCAAGGGATGGTATTTCACTGGCTATAGCCCTTAGATGAGGGTGATGGAAAGCCGCCTCTGATGTGGGTATCTCTTCTCTGTTTGATGGTATCTGGTTGCACTCAACAAGTGTGGGCAAAGGTATCTCCAAATTGCCCTTGAGAGAAGCTATTACAAGACCACTGGCCCTTCTTCCAGAAACCTCTGATATGCCACTACAAGTACCCAAGGTATATGCATAAGTATCACCCTTTAAGTTAAACAGATCAAAGAGTTCTGACCTTGCAAGTGAGTGGTTGCTCTGGTCGTCCAAAATGGCGTACACCCTCAGAGCCCTTTCTGGTTGGCTCTTGGGGTATATATTGACTAGGCATATCCTTGCACAGGACTTGTCACAAAGGTCTTCTCCGCAGACTTCTGTACATGAGGAAGATACTGTGGTAGTATTTGCTGCTTGATCTGTGTTCTCCCCGCCATGCTTAGTTGGGGAAGGGGAACCTCTAGGCGGTGTGGCACTAGGCTGGGATGGATGAAGAGCTTGTACATGGTCCTCACTGCTACACTCTATACACTTAATAGCAATTTTACAGTCTCTAGCAACATGTTCAGTAGAGGCACAACATTTGAAACATATCCCTAGTTTCTTTAGAAGCTCTCTACGTTCCTGGATTGGTTTCCTCCTGAAGCCAATACACTTCTTGAGGGGATGAGGCTTCTTGTGAATAGGACACAGACGGTTAGGATTTTCTACCTTTTCGTCTTGGTTGCTGTTGCAACTGCTTTCTTCTGGTGCTGATGTAGGTATAGGAAGAATATCAGTCTTTTTCACCAAAACTGGGCCTCTGCGGTTTCTGTAGTTAGAATATGAGCTGTCATACTTAATAGGAGGTGAACCAGGAACACTGGGATCCCCATAGGAAAAGCTTGGGTCATTCTTGGATTCTGCAATGTTCTTGATAAACTCACAGAAGTAGGAAAATGGAGGAAAGGAGACTCTATTCTCAGTTTTGTATCTTGACCCAACTGTGGTCCACCTTTCTTGAATATTATATGGCAACTTGGTGACTATCGGGTTTACCCCACGAGCAGTGTCCAGGTAACTGAGGCCCGGTAGGAGAGTGTCCGCCTTAGCCAGTAGGAGCTCCATGAGTAGGTCACTAAGTTCTTGAAATTTCTGATGATCCTTACCAGATATCTTTGGAAACCCTTGCAACCGTTTGAACAGAGCATTCTCTATTGCTTCAGGACTGCCATAGGTTTTCTCCAGTCTTTCCCAAGCAGCGGTAAAGCCTGCTATGGGGTTGTAAATGTGGACGGATCTGAGTCTTTTAGCACGTTCTGTGGACTGTGGGCCAAGCCACCGGATAAGCAAATCTAATTCTTCAGCTGCAGTAATGCCAAGGTCACTGATTGCAGTTTTGAAGGCACATTTCCAGCCTCTGTAGTTCTCAGGTTGGTCATCGAAACTTGTGAGTCCAGTCTTAGTAAGCTCACGGCGAACCATGTACCTTGTAAACTCTGACATGTCTGTTCTCTCTGACTTTAAATATTGAGTTGCTGGCTGAGTAGCGGTGATTACGTTGTTAGTGGGGTTCTGGTTAACAGAGGTAGGTAGTGTAGGGGCTGCGTAGGCATTCAGCCTAGGAGCTAGCTTAAAGTCCATAGGTTTAGCCACATATGGATGTGAGACTGGACGGTTGTTTGCAGTCTGGTGGTATGGTGTCACATTGGTGTTTACCTGAGTATCAGTATATTGCATTTGCTGAGGTGCAAGGCTTTGGGAATCCATGAAGGAAGAAGAAACTGGATGCTGGACAGGCAGGGCATTGTACTGACCTTGAATGCGGTGTGCTGCAGAAGATACTGTGCCCTGTTGCTCTGGAGAAATGTTGTCCCTGACAGGAACATTTGTGACAAATAGGGATTCACTGCTTTGGCTTAGTACATAGTCTCTTGTGCGCTTGAGGGGATCCTCTGCTTCCACATCACACAAACTGGTGCTGTCGCTTTCACTTCCACTGATGGCTTGTTCTAAAATGCTTAACCTTGCCATGGCTGCAGCGTGCTCATTCTGTTTCTCTAGAGCTTCTAGTTCTGCCCTTTTTTGAGCTGCATTAGCTTCCATTGCTGCTGCATTAGCTTCCATTGCTGCTGCATTAGCTTCCATTGCTGCTTTCTGTTGTGCAAAGGCTGCCTGTATCTTAGTAGCTTCCGCCTCTGCACGTGCTTTTATAAGTTGCTCACTGAGTGTGGAAGATTTTGAGGAACGTGACTTAGATGTACGCTTTGAACGCTTGGTAGACTCAGAAACGTGGGATGCCATTTCCTGCAGTTGCGCAATTCTTGCCTCTGTCCTTAACTTAGTTTCATGTACTAAGCTGTCTCGTTCTGAATTGAGATGCTGGAAGCTTTGCAATTCAGCTAAGGAATCGTCTGTATGAAGTTTCCTCAATATGCTTTCATAGTCCTCAGCTTTCATTTTATAATGTCCATGCATAGCACAAAGCTGTCGCAGAGCTCCCTCTAGTGGTGATACATGGTATGCAGGCAAGCACATGGCAGATATCTTAGTCTGTATTTCCTGCCACCATTTTGAGAGTTCACAGGAAAGTTCATGCTTTAAACCTTCTAGATTGTCTCTAACCTGTTTAATTGAGCGTCTAGCCTTCTCACTGGGCTGCAGACTGAGGTCCATGCTACCTTGTGCTTCAGGGTGCCCTTCAGCCATGATGCAACACAAACAGGATATATATAACTTTGCTGGAGTAAGATGGCTGCTTGATAGAATCTTCTATGCTGAGGGGGTCTGAGCTGCAGATGCAACTTATGCAATGCTGATTCCTTCTGGCTTCAGGTAACTTGCTGTGACTGACTGTATGTCAGAAGTTGGTGAACTGTCTTACAGCCGTATCTGGCAGTCTTTATGCATCATTTTTCACTGTTCTGACTCAATAGCTTGGCTGCAAGTGTGAGGTTGTGAGAGTGTCCTGTAGTCTCTATGCTAACCAGCAATTTACACCAAGATATTTATCAGATAGTGTTCAACTCAACTGAGGAGGCGTAGATAAGATTCCAGATGCTTTAATCCAAGTAAATCTTGTAGAACCTCATACAGCAGTAGGTGAAAAATGATGAAATACCAGGAGCTGAGCAGACATGTTGCTTACAAAGAAGTGAAACTAAACTGAGGGGGAGAGAGGAGGAGCTACAGCATCACAGCTAAGGATACAGAGAGAGAAAAGGGACAAACTACAAAGACAAACAGTATCACAGATACATGTCAGTGAATTAAACCAAGTCCTGGGACATGACATTAGTGATATGTACAGACAGGCGTAGGCCTTAGTGATATGTACATACAGGCGTAGTCCTTAGTGATATGTACATACAGGCGTAGTCTTTGGTGATATGTACATACAGGCGTAGGTCTTAGTGATACGTACATACAGGTGTAGTCCTTAGTGATATGTACATACAGGCGTAGTCCTTAGTGATATGTACATGCAGGCGTAGTCCTTAGTGATATGTACATACAGGCGTAGTCCTTAGTGATATGTACATACAGGCGTAGTCCTTAGTGATATGTACATGCAGGCGTAGTCCTTAGTGATATGTACATACAGGCGTAGTCCTTAGTGATGTGTACATACAGGCGTAGGCCTTAGTGATATGTACATACAGGCGTAGTCCTTAGTGATATGTACATACAGGTGTAGGCCTTAGTGATATGTACATACAGGCGTAGGTCTTAGTGATACGTACATACAGGTGTAGTCCTTAGTGATATGTACATACAGGCGTAGTCCTTAGTGATATGTACAGACAGGTGTAGGCCTTAGTGATATGTACATACAGGCGTAGTCCTTAGTGATATGTACACACAGGCGGAGGCCTTAGTGATATGTACATACAGGCGTAGTCCTTAGTGATATGTACATACAGGCGTAGGCCTTAGTGATATGTACATACAGGTGTAGGCCTTAGTGATACGTACATACAGGCGGAGGCCTTAGTGATATGTACATACAGGCGGAGGCCTTAGTGATATGTACACATAGGCGGAGGCCTTAGTGATATGTACATACAGGCGTAGGCCTTAGTGATATGTACATACAGGCGTAGTTCTTAGTGATATGTACATAGAGGCGGAGGCCTTAGTGATATGTACATACAGGCGTAGTCCTTAGTGATATGTACATACAGGCGTAGTCCTTAGTGATATGTACATACAGGCGTAGTCCTTAGTGATATGTACATACAGGCGTAGTCCTTAGTGATATGTACATACAGGCGTAGTCCTTAGTGATATGTACATACAGGCGTAGTCCTTAGTGATATGTACATAGAGGCGGAGGCCTTAGTGATATGTACATACAGGCGTAGTCCTTAGTGATATGTACATACAGGCGTAGTTCTTAGTGATATGTACATAGAGGCGGAGGCCTTAGTGATATGTACATACAGGCGTAGTCCTTAGTGATATGTACATACAGGCGTAGTCCTTAGTGATATGTACATACAGGCGTAGTCCTTAGTGATATGTACATACAGGCGTAGTCCTTAGTGATATGTACATACAGGCGGAGGCCTTAGTGATATGTACATACAGGCGTAGTCCTTAGTGATATGAATGAACTCTGCACATGTTGGACTCTTATTTTCAGGAGGTTTGGTGCAGATAACTTTTTGTTTGGTTTCCACTTTCAGCAACTAATATACATTTATTTGCATTTTTTTCTTATAAAATATTCACTTTAAATCAGAACTGCATAAAGGTTCCTGTTCGCATACAGTACTAAGTGACATTCTGACAATGCTGCAGGTGTCTACTTTAAGACAATATATAGGTATGGGGGGTTAGTATGATTTTTTTTTTAATGTTGCAATTTAGGTTTTATTTGAACATCTCAAAACTGTGAAAATTCCCCTGGCAGCCAGAGGTGCAAAATATCCGAAAACCCCTGGCAGCAAAAGGGTTAAACCTTCTTCGGTGGGAAGACCAGGTACAACAGAGGTGAAATACTGGAAACAAATAAATGCAATAAGTGTATATCATATGTACAAAGATAAACATATATAGGCTAGAATATACAAGGCGGCATCAATAAATGGGATAACATAAGTAGGTAAAGCTGTGAGAGGGTCGCACTATTGCACTGTGCAATCGCTATACAATATATGTACAATATGCATACACAGTATATGCAGTAACTTAGGTAGGTAGTAACCATAGATTAGGAAGAGTAAGGCAATAAAGACCTATATCAAGAGGAAGGGCAGTTATGTAATGGTTGAGGAATATAGAATGTAGAGAAAAGTAACATACCCATGGAGCTGCGCATGAAACACGTGCCACAAGCCAGGAGGGGAAGGAAATAGAGGGACCGCAGTGGCGCAACACACGCGGAGGGACCATGACTGGGGCGGGCAGTGCAGGGACCCAGTCGGAGGGTGGGGGCCAAGAGAGGAGGGGCGGAGCTTCGCGGGACCGCTTTTGTCAGAGCAGTGAGCCCACGAAGCGCCATTCCCGGCAGGTTGGCGGACAAGTCAAGTTGTCCCGCCTGCGCTCTCCCTGCCCTCGCTCAGCCATGGCCTCCCTTGACAAGCTCCTGGGGCAGCTTAGGTCTGCCGCCGGCAACAGAGGTGAGAGCTGGCTCAGGGAGCAGGTGGAGGGGCTTCTCCAGAACGCCCTTCCGCCTTCACCGCCGAGACCAGCAGCAGCGCTCGGGCGGCGGCCTAGGAGGGCCAGACCGCCTGAGCATTTGAGCCCCGACCTAGCGCCGCGGGCACGGCGCCATAGGAGTCCCTCCGGGGCCCCTCCAGGCCGGGCTCCTCGCCCCACTGAACGGGGGCGCAGGTCCTGGCCTGGGAGGAATCCGACCGGGCGACCGAGCCCTGCGGGCGCGAGGGGTGACCGCGTGGGTAGCAGAACGGCCGCCGCCGCGCCCAGCCTCCCCCATCCACGTGGTGCACATCCCTCGGTCCCCTCCTGTGATGTTCCGATGGGAGGGGGACCTGATCAGCTATCTCAAAGCTTCCCAGAGCTCCTGGTACCGAGTCAAGCCGGTGGTGTGTCGAACAGCAGGCAGCAAGGCGCTGGCCTTCACCTTCATGCGGCTCACTCCAGGCCTGAGCTACATCCCACGCCATCCAGAGGTCACGCAGGTGCAAGCCAGATGCCCGGATCATCCACCTCCTGCTGCAGCTGCCGTCATGAAGACCCACAGCCGTCCCCTGCGACAAGCATCCTCCTCTACAGTGAATCGGGTCCACAGGATTCTGGAATTCCGACTGGCGGGAACACAGCACCTGCGCAGTCCGGTGAGTATCCGTCTCTGTCTTGTCCGTTTCCCCCTATGTTTATGTCTCAGGGTATAGCGAGTGATCCGGTAGTGTCCCCTGCAAATAGCGGTTTAGTTGGGGAGGGGATTAGGGAACTCTTAGGTAGTGTAAGGGATTTGCTGGCTAGGTGTGAACAGAGTGAAGGTGGCTCCCCGGTTTTGGCGTGGGTCCCCCCGGCGCAGCCTATTGTCGCGGCGGTGTCTACAGCGGTGGGAGGGGCAACGGGGGTGACGGTGTCAGTCCAAACTGAGAAGGAAAAGGTGGATTCGGTTCGTTTAGACGATAGGGCACGGTGAGAAGTTTGTGTGTTTTGAAGGCCCGCTAGGGGCGCATCTGAAGAAGGAGGTCAGGGAAAAGATCTGGAAGGATGAATATGTGGAGATCTTTTCCTTGCTTCCTTTGGCTAAGTTTAACCTGGATAAGAGTAAGAAGGAGGACAGTAAGAAAGAGGAGGAAGAAAAGCGGAGGTGGCGGCTTATACAGCAGACCTTCACTAACTGGTTACAAGCCTTTTCTATTTTAGCGAGCGTTATAGGCGAGAAGGCCCCGGATAATTGCTCGGGCCTTTTCTGTTATATGGACTCGATAGGGGAGGCATATAGGGTTTATGGAGGTCAGACGTGGCTCAGGTACGATGAGCAATTTTGGCAGCAAAAGGCGGTTAGGCCCAGTATTAGGTGGGATCAGAAGGATATAGGGCTGTGGTTGAGAGTGATGGCGCCGGCACGTTTCGGGCAGCCCTTTCCCGGGTCGGCCGGGGGAGCCGGCCAGGGAGGTACAGGTGGATTTCCAGGCGGTTCGGGCCAGCAGACATCACAGCGTTTTGGGTCATGCTGGCAGTTCAATGAAGGCCTTTGCAGGTTCGAGTTTGGATGTAAATTTAAACACGTGTGCTCCTTCTGCAGAGGCGCATCGCATGGGGCATCCCGGTGTTTGCGGAAGCAAAAGGGAAGGGGGGCCCCTGCGGGTGGGCAAGGGCAGGACCCCGGTGAGCCTGGAAGCAATGCTTCCATACCTAAATAAATACGGGGACGGGGTGGCAGCCCGTTTTTTGTTGGAAGGTTTTCAGAACGGTTTTAGAATCCCCCCCCCAACCATGTTGTTCCCTTTACAATAAAAAATTTGAGGTCTGCGCCAGAACATAGAGAAGTGGTGAGTAAAAAATTAGACAAGGAGGTGGGCTTAGGCCGCATGGCAGGCCCCTTCCCGACACCACCACTTGAGGATCTTATAGTATCCCTGTTGGGGGTTGTCCCCAAAAAAGAGCCGAATCAGTTTCGGCTCATTCACCACCTGTCGTATCCAAGGGGGGCGTCGGTCAATGATGGGATAGCGCCGGAACTGTGTTCCGTTGTGTATACCTCATTTGACGCGGCTGTTCATTGGCTGCGGCGGAGTGGTCCTGGGGCCCTTATGGCCAAGACAGACATAGAGGCAGCCTTTCGGCTCCTGCCAGTTCACCCTGATAGTATCCGTTTGTTAGGTTGTTTTTGGGAAGGGAGTTATTATGTAGACTGTTGTTTACCTATGGGCTGCTCGATCTCGTGCGCGTATTTTGAGACTTTTAGTTTTTTTTTTTGAAAGCCGTTATTCGGGACGTGTCCAGGGTTGACTCTGTGATTCATTACCTGAACTACTTCATGTGTTTAGGCCCTGCCGGGCTCGGGGGTCTGTGCGGCCCTGTTGGCCACTACCCAGTGGGTGGCAAAGAAATTTGGAGTTCCTTTGGCGCCAGAAAAGACCGAGGGTCCGTGCACAAGGTTGAGTTTCTTGGGTATTGAGCTAGACTCGATAGCTATGGAATTCTGCTTGCCTAGTGACAAATTGATCGATTTATGGGAACAGGTTATTAGGGCAAGACACCTTAGGAAAATACCGCTGAGGGATTTGCAGTCGGTCCTGGGTAAGCTGAATTTCACCTGCAGGGTCATGCCCATGGGTAGGGTTTTTTGTCGGCGTTTGGCGAGGGCTACGGCGGGGGTGTCTAACCCGCGCCATTTTGTGCGTTTGACGGCGGAGCATAGGTAGGATTTACAGGTATGGGCGGCGTTTCTGGAGCAATACAATGGGCGCTCATTGTTGCAGGGGGAGGTAGTGGATTTATTTGATTGTGAGTTGTTTACCGACGCAGCAGGCGGGGTGGGTTTTGGGGCGTATTATGGGGGCAAGTGGTGTGCAGCTCCTTGGCCCAAAGCATGGTTTGAATTAGGCCTTACGCGGCGGTGTCGGCCATTAACAATACTAAGGCTTCTTCACTCCCTGTAGTTAGGTTGCTGCGTAGACTTGTGTTGTGCTATCTTTGTCTGAATGCGTGGGTGGTAGCGGTTCATGTCCCGGGGGTCAAGAATGACCTCGCTGATTCTGTTCGCTGGCTCCGGAGGCCGAGAAGGAGGGAAGGCCGTGTCCCTCGGACTTATGGAACTTGGTCTACGAGATGCCGGGTCCTTAATACGGGCGTCGTTGGCTCCGGGGACGTGTAACCGGTATGAGAAGGCGTGGTCTATATGGGAGGCCTGGGCACAGCGCCTTGGGCCAGGCAGTAGCGGGGAGGATAGGGTAGGTGTGCTATTACAATTGCTGGGGCAGTGGTCTGCTGAGGGTTGTTCCGTGTCAAAGGTGGATGGATTTATAGCGGGTCTTTCATTTGGTTTTCAATTCAAGGGAATGCTTGATGTTACAAAGCATTTTTTGGTGAAGAGGGCGCTGAGGGGTTTTAGGAGGGGTCGGAAGTGCTTGGATGGAAGACAACCGGTGACTTTTATGCTCTTAGAGTGCCTGGGTGTGGAATTGGGTAGTTGTTGTAACTCGAGTTATGAGATTGCACTTTTTCGTTTGGCTTTTTCTTTGGCATTTTTTCGTGCTTTTAGAGTGGGAGAGTTGGTGTCCCCGGCGGTAAAGCGTGCAAGCGGTATCAGCGTGGGTGATGTATGTTTAGTGGATGGATGTTTAGAGATTTGGATACGTCGCTCTAAGACAGACCAAGAGGGTAGGGGAAGGTAGCTTCGTCTGGGGCCAGTGGGGGGCTCGGCTATGTGTCCGTTGGATTGTTGGACTGTTTTTTGTAGTGTGGGTGGTCCCTCTGATCCCGGCCCTCTTCTTCAACACCAGGACGGGTCTTTCCTCTCTAGATTTCAGTTCACCTCGATTTTTAGACGGTGCCTCCGGGCGGCTGGGCGGGATGATAGTTCTTACGCCCCACATTCGTTCCGGATAGGGGCAGCTACGGAGGCAGCAGGTTGGGGGTTGAGTCCAGAGGTGGTCCGGAGGATCGGGAGATGGGAATCAGATAGGTTCCGCCTGTACGTGCGCCCTCAGTTATCGGAGATGTAACCTGTGTTAGTTTACCTGTTGTGCCTTGTTTTCCTTGTAGCTCGGGATTCCTGCCTGGTTTGGATCTTCGGTCACTCTTATGTGTTTTGGGGTGTGCAGAGGGCTGATGTGTGCAGGGACGGCCTGCAGCTTGGCATTCCCCGGGAAATCGCAATCGTGCGTTGGATCGGGATCAGAGGTATGGTTTGGGGCAGGGTACTGTCGGAGCTGAACAAGTTTGCGAGGCTGGACCGGGCCCCTGATGTGTTGGTCATTCATGCAGGTGGGAATGACCTTGGTGTCCGCCCTTTCCGGGAAATAATTAGAGACATCAAGTACGATTTGCTGCGTTTGTGGTCACTGTTCCCGGGGTTGATACTTGTGTGGTCAGATATTGTGCCTAGAAGATCATGGCAATCGGCCAGGTCAGTAGACAAGTTGAACAAGGCCAGGGTCAAAGTCAATCGGGCGGTGGCGGGGTTTGTTGCCAGGAATGGGGGTGTGTGCATTCGGCATAAGGAGCTGGAATTGGGGGAAGGGGAGTTCTGGTTAAGGGATGGGGTGCATTTGAATGCGGTTGGCATTGACCTGTGGGCGCTGGGCTTACAAGAAGGCGTAGAGAGGGCCCTGGAATTATGGCGGGTCTCTCACGCTTAAGGTTTTAAGGCGTGATCGCTGTGGCGGGCCTTGGAGTTGGTGGTTCAGTGGATTACGGGAGGGGGAGTTAATGGTGGGCATTAGTGATTTGGTGGCTTACCTGGCGTGGTGGGGGACGGTCACAGGGTTCAATGCCCTGTGAACTGGTATGTGGTAATGGGGTCATCTTACAATCATGGTGCCGCTGAGCCGGTGGTACGGCTAGCGGTAAGTTCATGTGGTAACGCCAGGATGGAACTCGTTTTGGTTAGTAGCTCCAAGGACTCGGGCCCTGTTTTTTCTGTATGGTTATTTATGGTATTTACAAAGTTAATATATTTTAATATGTTTTATATGTTAATTGTTTAATAAACATGGCTGCTGTGGCCGATTTTATCCAACTCCTGTCTTTGTGTTTGTTTTGCGGATCGGGTGTGGGGGATATAAGAGGAGTACAGGAGGGGATACGGCCAGGCAGCGGTGAATAAGTAGGTAAGAAATACGGCACCTGCTAATCTGCATTGCCTAGTCAAGTCCTGCCGAGGTGTGCACAGACTCCACCGCTATAGAGAAGCTAGCTGTACCTGGTCTTCCTGTTAAATGTTATTAGATTATAATATTCGTGGCATGTAAGGGTTAATTCTATTCTGCTGACACAGTATTTCTATTTGAGGACACATGGGTGTGTCTAAGATAGAGGGTATATGAGTCTGGTCCATAGACAGTTGGAGAGAGTTTGTGGATGCTGGAGTACACCATTCACATGAATATAAAGGATTGACAGACGCACTTGTCGGGGTCTGTCTATCTCTGTCTCTCTGTCATCTTGAGACATGTCGTGTAAAGAAGCACAGATGACCAACACAGATGAACAAACAAGCCACGATGAAGTTCCAGACCTGTGGAGCTGCATGCCGGAGAAGAAAGCGAACTATGAATTTCATCAATGATGTAATAGACATTGACTGATATCTCTATTATTCTCAAAGCTTTTCCTGTATCCATTTTTCCATGAAAATTTCAATAACTTTCTATGTATTTATTAGGTGCCGAGTCCTCTGATATTGATTACGGATCACATGGACTCAAATAGACAGTATTTTACATTTGGCAAGTGCAGCCATTGTCGTCGTCCTTCCACTTGAAATAAAGGAGAGAGCGTGTTCATAACTCCAATAATAATAATAATAATAATAATAATAATAATCCTTTAATAGTCCCACCATGGGGAATTTCAGTGTGTTACAGCAGCAAAGATAAGCAGATACAAATACAACATATACAAGAACGTTCCAAGGTAGAGGCATTCCAGTGATAGTAGACAGACAGATAGAAAGGTACAGGTAAAGAAGTAGCAGAGGGGGAGGGGGAATATCACAACAGAAATATATTTCAGTACGGAATGATCTCCGCTTAGGTCAGTGTTGGTTGTAAAGCCTGACCGCAGTGGAGAGGAAAGACTTCCGATAGCGCTCCTTCTCACACTTAGGGTGGAGCAGTCGGTCACTGACAGTACTGCCCAGCGCTATCACGTCTCATGCATGGGATGAGAGTTATATTCCCACATGGATCTCACCGCGGACAGTATCCTTCTGTCACCCACCACCCGCACAAGATCCAGGGGACTCTCAAGGACAGAGCTGGCCCTCATAATCTGCTTGTTGAGTCTATGCCTATCCCTGGTTGATATGCTACTCCCTAAGCAGGGCACACCGAAGAAGATGGCTGATGCCACTACCGAGTTGAAGAAAGTCCTGAGAAGTGCCCCCCGGATTCCAAAGGCTCTCAGTTTCCTAAGCAGGTAGAGTCTGCTGTGGCCCTTCCTGTACAGGACCTCCATGTGATCTGCCCAGTCCACCTTATTATTAAGGAGCACCCCCAGGTACTTATAGGTGTTGTAAGCGCAATCAGCTCTAAGTATCGCCGTATTGAAGTCCAAATTCATAGAATTAATGTATGAGCTAGCACAGAGAGAGACACACACATACACAGCTATTGTGTATATAGTGGGTTCTGCTTTAATGGAGGAAAAAGGTGGTATTAAATACAGTGTATAGACAAGACAGGTTGAACTAGTCTCAAATACAGTGTGTAGACGGGACAGGTTGAACTAGTACAACTATCATAACATGATTGATGACAAAGCTGTAAAAATAGTTTTTGGCAGTTGGACAACAAATAGACAGGAGCATCACCCCATTAAGGCATCTGGTGGGGGATGAGCTCCCTAAAAAAATGTATGAATATAAAATGGCTACAGACATGGTCCCACATGGCCACGGAATACAAAATGGAGGATACATAAGCTGAGTCATCCTCCACATTTCCCTCCTTTTGTAAATGATATAACCCATACCTAGGGTACATTAGGATCTGCTAATCAGATCCTGAGGACTTTTATGTAGAATTCACCTCATTCCCCATGGATATGTTATACCATTTACATACCTATTGGTCTAATACACTCAGTGGGATGCCTTCACCGTTATGTCTGGCAGTGTGTCCAACCAGCCTTAAAACCTGCAAACCCACTATCTTTACAAGCCAGAATATAAACTTTATAGTCAAATAGATGCAAAAACACAGCAATAATATTTGAAATATTCCCTGCAATATTCCCATAAATCATCCACCTAATCCCTTAAACCAATTGGCAGGATTTAAGAACGAAAAGGTATCTGACCAAAAACTGTCCTGTGATGTTCTTTGATCCATTTCTCTCTAAATTCTCTGATCTTATCAATCCCTGACCACACTTGAAGATTCCCTTCAGAGTTGATATAGTGGCAACAGGAAGGTCCGATAATCTGACACATTCCCTCCTGTGCTGCTGTGAGATAGTCAAGAACTATGGTGTGTTGATTGCTGACTATTATGAGTTGTCCTAGTATCGTATTAGTGGCATTCAACAGGTCTAGAATGGTGTATATCTGCTCATCTAGATAATCGGTGGATTCTACTAACTTGTCCCAAGTTTGCATAACCATGGGATACAAGAGTATCGTGCTGATAATTCTGTTGCTTGTACCCATTGAAACCACATGGAGTCGCCCATCTTTCCTAAGGTGATTGTCTGCTGCACGCTTGTAAAAAGTATGACGGGGTATTATCTCAGGCTTCACATGTTCATGGGCAGTTATGAAGGTGGCTGGTGTCAGTCTAGCTAGAGTACAAGTCCCCTCTCCACCTGGGGGTAGCCACTTGTATGCCTGATGACCACATACTAGATATACATCCTTGGGCAATGTGCATGCTCTCCGAAGCTGAACTAGGCTATAGAGGTAGCTACACCACTTACCCCCCGTCTCTATGTCTCTTTGGGGTCCGGTGCTCTGTATCAGACACCCCTGACTATCCTTAACTAGTCCCCGTTCTATTGAGGAGTTGTGCTCTGGAAAACCCTTTATTCCCTCTGTGAACCATCTGTCACCATCTTGTAAGGGGGCATGAATCTTTTTCTTAAAAATGAAGTCCACTTTACCTGACCTTACACTAGAGGTGCTTGGCAGACTAAGGCTAATATTAAGCTCTTCTGTGGGAATGATACCGGCATGATATGGGGCTTTGGATTTATGTTCAAATTTTCCTTTTTCCAGCCATACCACTTGCTTGGTCTACCTGTCAGGTTTAGCTGTAACCATGGGAGGGTCACCCAACCTGCTATGGGAATTGGAACAAAGTGATTATTACTGATGTTCATTCCCTTATAAGTCACTGGACTCCACAAAACATTATGAAAACAGGAGTCATTAAGAGAAAAACTCATCTAGGTCAAGAGGGAGTGCTAGATAAAACATAGTCTTTGCAGAACCAGGGCTGTGAGCACAGATCCAACAATCCCTGGGTTCTTCCTACTCATCCTAGTTAACAGTTAACACCTGATGGTGTTTAATCAATTTATTGTCCCATTCTTCTTTTAGAACAAGCTCACTGGTTGTGTCACCAGTGCTAGGATCACCAGTAGGTACCAGATCCTTTCAGTCCTCTTCCGGGCAGGTCACATTTTTAGTGACTAGTGTGGATCCACGTCGACTTTCCTTCTAACTTGACTGAAGAGGATGTTGTCGGAAGCACTTGGAAAGGACCGTCAAACCGTGGATCAAGGCTCTCACATGTCTCTTTACCACCACCCAGTCTCCAGGCTTTAGGGAATGTGTTCCCAGTACATGGTTTTGAATCTAGAAGAGAACTGTCCAGGGAAGAGAGTGCCATTATCACTTTCGATGGTCTCGGGGATCCCATATCTGCACACTACTTCTTTAAGTAGTTTATCTGCAGTTGCTTTTGCGGTGGCTTTCTCTACCGGAAATGCCTCAGGCCATCCTGAAAAGAGATCAACACACACAAGCATGTACTCATACCTTCCCACCTTTGGTAACTGTATATAGTCAACCTGCAATCTCTGAAATGGGTACAAGGGCTTTGGGGTGTGTTTACTTTTTGGCCCACATTACTTTTTGGCCCACATTATGCCTAGCACATGTCATGCAGGCTTGCACGTATCTGGCTGCAGTTGTGCTAAAACCTGGAGCTACCCATCGTTGCTCACCAGGTCACACATGGCTGTTTTTGAGTGGTGCACTTGAGAATGAGCTGCTTGCGCCATCATTGGGAACAATTCTAGGTAAACATACTCTCTTACCACTGAACATCAGGCCTTGTTCATCTTCTTTTGCACCTTGCTGCTCCCAAGTCTTCTTTTCTTCTGGACCGGCTTGGTCCTGCAATGTTTTTAGAACCTGAAAAGAGAGCTGAGAAGCTTGCTCTGGTATGGTGACCCCCTGTGCTGAGGCATGTCCCCTAGGCTTTTCTGCAGCTAGTTTGGCGGCAGCATCTGCCCTTGCATTATCTCTACTCTCTTTTGTATCAGCCTTAGTGGCAGCATGATCTCCATCAGCTCCTGAATAGCCTGGAAATCCTTTATAAGCATAGTATTAGAACTAAGGTAAGCTCTTACTCTCCAGATCGGACCATAGTCTTATTCTATATAAAAAGCATAGCAAGCTTACCCTCAGCTATTTTACACCGTTTCAGTGAGTGTTTTCAGTTCAGCTTCTTGAGCTGAGACCTGTGGGGTAATGGTTCTGCTTGTTTACCTCATGTTCACTGGCATATCTGGTATAGAATTTGCCATCCTTCCCAAATCGAGAGCCATCTACAAAAGAACTCAAAATCAGAGTTAGCAATAGATTCAGCATTTACATGACCAAATCCTACAGTTTCTTGCTGCATCAGTTATATACAGTTCATCAGAAAATACATGTGTGTACAGGTTGTTTTACTGTTCTTCCTTTTCCCCCCCTGAATCTATTGGTAACAGGGTAGAGGGATGGAGTGTCGTGCAGCGTGCAAGGGTGACATTAGGAGGCGTAAGTAAGGCACACTGTAGTCTGAGTTTTCTAGCCATTGAAATGTGCTTAGGCTGGGCCTGGGACAATATGCCGTGTACATCATGAGGAGTAAGTACTGTGACAGGGAAATCCAATACGATTTCTGCACCTTTCTCCAGGGACAATTGGACTGCAGCTACTGCCCTAACACAAGAAGGTGCTCCTCTGGACACTGGGACTAATCTAGCAGAATAGTAAGCTACTGCTCTATGTTGGTGTCCATGAGTCTGAGTAAGCACTGCTGTTGCATGTCCCGACATTTCTGTACAGTAAAGAGAAAAAGTCTGTCATAATTAGGAAGTCCTAAAACTTGTGTAAAGTGAGTTTGAGCTCCTGTATGACCTGAAGTCTATCAGGGGTCAGATGTCCTTGTAAAATGCAATGACCTAGAAAAACAACTTTAGTAAGGCAGAACTGCAATTTGTACTTAGATGCTTTACATCCATTTTCTGCTAAAAAGCACAACCGAGATACTGATGCTTGTACATATCTCCTAGGAGGGGCAACATAAAAGTAGGTCATCCACATACTGGAGTAGCACCACGCCCTGCAGTATACGGGGTGGGAGAATGCGTCGCCCCTTGTGGTAGCACTGTCCAGGCATATTGTTTACCCTTCAAGGTAAATGCAATGTGACCATTACTGGGAGTACTGGCAATTTGCCTATATCTGTTTTTCCTTTTGCCAGAGGAAATGGGACACACAACCTAGATGTTCCTCTACACTAACTATCTCTGCATTGTTTTGCTTTGTCAGGAAAACCAGGGAGTGTATGGAACATAAGGTGTCTTCTGACATTACTGGTGACAGTGAGACCGTCCCATCTGGCTCATTCATAATGTGTGCCATTAGGGCTTGTAAAACATCTGATCCCAGCAAGTTAACACTAGAAGTCCCAGAGAGGGGTCATTTAACATTTCTACCTTTGGAACCCAGAGACGGGTCGAATGACCTGAAGGATTTTATCTAACATCCTATAATCACCGTCTTTTGTTCTGTAATTAAGGCCATTACTGTCACACCACAGGAGGTTGTTGTTTTCCATTGAGTTTAGCCATTTAGTGTCTAGTTAGTTCTATTCAGTTTATTGTATTTGATAATATAAAGACTATACATATTGTATTAAGTTTAGTTTTAGTTGAGCAAAAAAGCACTGAAACAATTAATCATTTTTTTATATATTTTAAATAGAATTAGAAATTTTAGAGCAAGATACAGCTGTGAGTAATGACCAGAAGCATTTGTCTAAGGCAGGGGTAGGCAACCTTTTTTGTTCGGCGTGCCGATTTTAATAAAAAAATCAAAGATGAGGTACTCGGAGTGCCGGTCAATAATTGTAAGTCTGACGACCCCTAAACTAAAGTCATATACCACAAACCATAACACAGAAGTGCTGCCACCAGATGCTTTAGGACACATGCGTTTACTGCTATTTCCTGGGACACTCCTGTACTTTCTGATTAGAAGCAATGAAAGTCCATGTGCAGCCCCCAATTAGTGGTAAATTTATTGTGTCCAGGAGCCCCGTATGGCGGCATCCTTATGGTGAATACACACTATGTATCTGGATGCAGCTATATTTGGAACTTTTTCATTCAATGTAAAACTGGTGCATTTTTGCACAAAAAAAAACAAAGCCGGAGTTTTCTGTGCAAAAACACATCCTTAATATAGAAAACACACCGTTATACAGAATAATGTCCCATAGTGGTCCCTGCACACGGTATTATGTCCCATAGCGGCCCCTGCACACGGTATTATGTCCCATAGCTGCCTCTGCACACGGTATTTGTCCCATAGCTGCCTCTGCACACAGTATTTGTCCCATAGCAGTCCCTGCACACAGTATTTGTCCCATAGCGGCCCCTGCACACAGCAATATGTCCCATAACGGCCCCTACACACCGTATATGTCCCATAGCAGACCCTGCACACGGTATATGTCCCATAGCAGCCCCTGCACACGGTATTATGCTCTATAGTGGCCCCTGCACACGGTATTATGTCCCATAGCAGCCTCTGCACACGGTATTTGTCCCATAGCGGCCCCTGCACACGGTATTATGTCCCATAGCGGCCCCTACACACAGTATTTGTCCCATAGCTGCCCCTGCACACAGTATTTGTCCCATAGCGGCCCCTGCACACGGTATTATGCTCCATAGTGGCCCCTGCACACGGTATTATGTCCCATAGCGTCCTCTGCACATGGTATTTGTCCCATAGCGGCCCCTGCACACGGTATTATGTCCCATAGCGGCCCCTACACACGGTATTTGTCCCATAGCTGCCCCTGCACACAGTATTTGTCCCATAGCGGCCCCTGCACACGGTATATGTCCCATAGCGGCCCCTGCACATGGTATTATGCTCCATAGTGGCCCCTGCACATGGTATTATGCTCCATAGTGGCCCCTGCACACGGTATATGTCCCATAGCGGTCCCTGCACACGGTATTATGCTCCATAGTGGCCCCTGCACACGGTATTATGTCCCATAGCGTCCTCTGCACATGGTATTTGTCCCATAGCGGCCCCTGCACACGGTATTATGTCCCATAGCGGCCCCTACACACGGTATTTGTCCCATAGCTGCCCCTGCACACAGTATTTGTCCCATAGCGGCCCCTGCACACGGTATATGTCCCATAGCGGCCCCTGCACATGGTATTATGCTCCATAGTGGCCCCTGCACATGGTATTATGCTCCATAGTGGCCCCTGCACATGGTATATGTCCCATAGCGGTCCCTGCACACGGTATTATGCTCCATAGTGGCCCCTGCACACGGTATTATGCTCCATAGTGGCCCCTGCACACGGTATTATGCTCCATAGTGGCCCCTGCACACGGTATTATGCTCCATAGTGGCCCCTGCACACGGTATATGTCCCATAGTGGTCCCTGCACACGGTATTATGCTCTATAGTGGCCCCTGCACACGGTATTATGCTTCATAGTGGCCCCTGCACACGGTATATGTCCCATAGTGGTCCCTGCACACGGTATTATGCTCTATAGTGGCCCCTGCACACGGTATTATGCTCCATAGTGGCCCCTGCACACGGTATATGTCCCATAGTGGCCCCTGCACACGGTATATGTCCCATAGTGGCCCCTGCACACGGTATATGTCCCATAGCGGTCCCTGCACACGGTATTATGTCCCATAGTGGCCCCTGCACACGGTATTATGCTCCATAGTGGCCCCTGCACACGGTATATGTCCCATAGTGGTCCCTGCACACGGTATTATGCTCTATAGTGGCCCCTGCACACGGTATTATGCTCCATAGTGGCCCCTGCACACGGTATATGTCCCATAGTGGCCCCTGCACATGGTATATGTCCCATAGTGGCCCCTGCACACGGTATATGTCCCATAGTGGCCCCTGCACACGGTATATGTCCCATAGTGGCCCCTGCACACGGTATATGTCCCATAGTGGCCCCTGCACACGGTATATGTCCCATAGTGGTCCCTGCACACGGTATTATGCTCTATAGTGGCCCCTGCAGGCAGAAGCGCCCGAAGAGTACAGAGCGGCTGCGGAGCGTGGAATAGTGAGTACATTGTTTTTTATGTTTGATCATCTCCCCGGGGGCTCCGATTATTATACTCGGGGGTCTGAAGAGACCCCACAGTATAATAATAGCAGTTTCGTTTCGGCCGTGTTTGGTCCGATCGAAACTGCTGGGTGAGGAGTCCGCTGCCGTGCCAGGGGAATAAGCCTCGCGTGCCACTCTTGGCACGCGTGCCATAGGTTGCCGACCCCTAGTCTAAGGCCTCAAGCACACTAGCGAAAAAAAAAAATTGCGCGAAAATTGCATCGCAATGCGATGCAATTTTTTTCTGCGATTTGCCAATGTATTTCAATGGCACCAAGCACACCTGCGATTTTTTTTTTCGTGCGATTTTTTTTCATAGGTGCGATTTTCCTGCGATTTTTTTTTTTTTTGTGCGATTTTTTTCGTGCGAAAAAATCCCAGAGGAGTAATCTATATGACCAATGGGACAGATCACAAAAATATCGCAAGTAGCTGTGATTTTTTTTGCGATTTTTTTTTTTTTTTTTTTTCTGCACCCATTGACTTGAATCTAAATATACAAAAATGTAAATATACAAAAGAACAACTGTTATTTGTTTCTATGCTTTTTATTTTTGTTATGAAAATAATAAAAAAAATACAAGGAATAAAACAATTCCACACATATTTACAATAGGCTGCTGTGGGGGGCTGCGTGTGTGTGTGTGAGTGGCATGTCCTTCTTGTGTGACTAGCATTTCAGCACTCACTCAGCAGTCTGTCTGCACTGTCGGAACATACCTGGCACTGCCTGGGTATGTCTCTGGTACATTTGCCACACGTGTATTTGTAGCAGTAAACACATCTCTCAGTTGCACAATTGTTCGTGCATCGATGGTTGACCTGACACTTCGCCCTTTTGCCAGGGCTGGGTGTGGAAGGTTGTTGCCGAAGGAGTTTCTCCTTGCGTGCCTTCTTTTCAGTCACATGAGAGCCACCTAACTCTTTTGCAAGCTCAACCAGGAAGTCCACCCGTCTCTCCTGCACCCCAGTGCATGCCTGATAAAGAACATGAGCATTCAGTGCTGCCATGTCAATCATGTTGTAGAACACGGCGAATGGCCATCTCCGTGTTCCTGCATGCAGGCTGTACTCCCCGCACCATTTGGTCCATTACATCCACACCGCACTTTGTGTGGTTGTATTGTGTGACCGTGTTTGGCTTCCTTTTGTTGGTATCCTTAGTCTCAACCACGCTGTGCATGCTGCTGAGAATGTAGACGGCCTTCTTTCGTTTGAGTGCATACACTGTCAGTGTGGCACCAGTGGTTGAAAACACCTGAGTGGTGAATTCAGTGCGGTCCATCTGTCTAGCGGATTGAGGAATTTCCCGGCGACTCTTGTTGACTGTGCCGAGGATAGTGGTTTTCCGGCTAAGCAGTCATTGTGCAAGTGACAATGATGTAAAGAAATTGTTCGTGGTTACAGTTCTGCCCTTGTCCATGAATGATTCCATCAGCCTCATCACTACAGTTTCGGACAGTCTCTCCCCGCTGGGACGACTGGGGTCCTTGCCAAGATATGGGAGGACATTACAGATGTACTTTGATTTCAAGTCGCAGACTACTTTGAGAAGCAGTCACATCCCCCACAGCACAAAAGGCTGCATGCAAATTTGCTAAGGTGTTAGCAAATATTCCCAGCACAACAATGCAGCTGGGGGGTGGGCAGACACTCAGGAGCAGCTTACATTCTTTTCTTTACACTCTCTTACAAGACCTGAGGTGGATCAACACATTTCCCCCCTGCAGATTCCTCAGAAAATGGCCACATTTACAAATGAAAGGAAATGCTAATTGGAGCCATCAGAGTTGTCAGTTTGGACTAAGGGTCATTTCACCCTCTTTCAGGACTTGAAGGGGGAGCTCGAAATTTCTGGGACTTCTAGTGTTAACTGAGGCAGACTCACTGACAAGGAATCTAGTGGTAATCATAAGTTATCTCATAGGGAAAAAACATTGTCAGCATGCAAAACAGGTTTGTTAGCTCCAGTATCCACTAAAAATTCACAAGTTCTCCCCTCAGGCAATTGTAGGGAGATCATAGGGGCTGGCCTCAGCTTATCAGGTACTGATATTAAATGCACGCTTACTGGAGTACCTATTTCCTATTGATGGTTATTGTCAGAGTCCTCCTGTCTGTCTTTGGGTCTCCCATCTTGGAACTTTGCAGTTCCAGGCAAAATGTCTGGATTCAACACATTCCAATATTTAAGCACATGCTATAGGCAATAAACATTCAGACATCTTCAAAGACAATGACATTCCTTCCTGTGTCTAATAAGTAAAACTAGTCTTGAGCTCCTACACAGTCCACAATTACAAACAATTGAATGACTTTAGTAAATACACAAAATATCCTCAATCAGTGAAGCAGGCAGAAGAAATGGGAGAGCTTATAATATGATTTCAAAGTCAATTTATATTTTGGTCACTAGATCTTCCAATCCATCTTACCAAGCAACATCTGTATAACTAGTCAGACATCTACTCAAATCCTAAGTAAATACAGGATTTCTAGACCATATACATGACTCTATCATACACTTTCTTGCAAATCATAGCATTCATTCCGTCACACTCATAAATTCCTTCAAATGTGCATTATAAACAAAAAGACATTACAAAACAGATATGTTACTTCTAACTCACTGAAACAATGGATTTTCTTCTACAAACATGTACACAAGACTCTAGATTAGGCCTTCTATTGTTTAAGGGGGATGGACTACAAAAGCAACAGTTGCTACCTCACCAGTCTGAGGAATCTTTAAACAATATCCAAACACACTTTATTGCACCAAGCTCAACTTCCTCTGAAACCTTCAGTTACTAACTTGCTGAAACACTTTGTTTTCTGAGAGTCACTCCACTTTTCTCCATCTCACTCCACTTACTCCACTTTTCAACATTCAGAAACTCATCTTTTCACATCATATCATTATCACCTATCTTGCTGTTTTGTCGTTTTCACTTGCCTAATAGAGCACCCCTTCACTACGTCAGCACCCTCTTTTACTCTCACAATCTCTATAGCTGGATTTCCTCTATTCTTAGGATCAGCCTAACACTGCCCAGGCAAATTCCCCATGATTTGCCTAATCTTCTGTGACGAACCTCAAAGGGTACAAACGGTACTGGTACCTCTCGGACGCCCTGCGTTTAACGACACACTTCTTATACGCAAACCTCCAAAAAGGATATCTCTCGGGCGCCCAGCACTTAATTAAGGCAACGTCTTGCCTTAAAACCTCAAAGGATATCTCTCGGCACTAAAAAAAAGTGTTAACTACGTACAAGAAACTCATACAGTAACCCCAGGCTACTACTTTCTCCTCTATCTTAACTTAGGAGATGGGCGATGGGCTAATCTTTCCTGGTTAATCTTTCCTTAATAACTTTCCACAGGGTCCAACATATAAACAAACCAAATGAGATATATACCAAAAACACAGCAGAAAATTTCTACATTAGTTATTCTTCAAATACGGATACTTCATAAACAGGGTTCTTAAAAAGACCAGAGGTTTTACTTTTTCTTACAACTCACCCGGCATCCAGAGAGGCCACATAAGACAAGGAGGAGTGCAAAGTGGAGACAGTAAGAATGAAGCTTCTTACCCTGCAGCTGCTTTTGAACCAGTTTCCAACATCTCCTTGTCCCATTGTCCTTTCCGTCTGTTTTGTCCGTATTTGTAGTAATTCACCTCTGGCCCACCCGGGGACGCCAATTTCTGTGAGCGCAATCAGCTCTAAGTATCGCCGTATTGAAGTCCAAATTCATAGAGTTAATGTATGAGCTAGCACAGAGAGACACACACATACACAGCTATTGTGCATATAGTGGGTTCTGCTTTAATGGAGGAAAAAGGTGGTCTTAAATACAGTGTATAGACAGACAGGTTGAACTAGTCTCAAATACAGTGTGTAGACAAAACAGGTTGAACTAGTCTTAAATACAGTGTGTAGACAGGACAGGATGAACTAGTACAACTATCATAACATGATTGATGACAAATCTGTAAAAATAGTTTTTGGCAGTTGGACAACAAATAGACAGGAGCATCACCCCATTAAGGCATCTGGTGGGGGATGAGCTCCCTAAACAAATGTATGAATATAAAATGGCTACAGACATGGTCCCACATGGCCACGGAATACAAAATGGAGGATACATAAGCTGAGTCATCCTCCACAGTGTTGACAATCTCGATGCCCGTCCACTGGTTTAGAGGGGCATCTACATTTACGAAAGTCCACCACCATCTCCTTGGTCTTCCCAGCGTTAATCTTAAGGTGGTTCCGCTGGCACCAGTCCACAAAATACCCATTCAGTTCCCTGTACTCCCTGTCATCTTCGTCTGTGATGAGACCTACTATTGCAGAGTCATCAGAATACTTCTGTAGGTAGCACCTAGATGAGTTGCACCTAAAATCTGCAGTGTACAGTGTGAAGAGGAAAAGGGGCAAGAACTGTACCCTGAGGTGCCCCCGTATTACAGATCATGGGATCTGACACACAGTCCCATCATGGTATCTGACTCACATGCTGAGGTCGGTTTGTGATGTAGTTTAGGATCCAGTTGGAGAGGTGGTGGTCCACTCCAGCAAGGCCCAGCTTGTCTCTCAGTAACCCCGGCTGTATGGTGTTAAAAGCACTGGAGAAATCAAAGAACATTATTCTCACCGTGTTCCCTGGTTTCTCCAGGTAAGACAGAGCCCTGTGCAGAAGGTGGATGATGGCATCATCTACCCCAATGCCAAGCCGATAAGCAAACTGGAGGGGGTCCATAGCCGAGCTCACTAGAGGGCGGAGATGTGTGAGAAACAGTCTCTCTAAAATTTTCATCAGGTGGGATGTCAAGGCTACGAGTCTGTAGTTGTTAAGGTCCATAGGATGAGGTTTCTTTGGAACCTTAAACACACAAGAAGATTTCCAGCTTCAGGCTGATATTAAACATATATGTAATAACACCACACAACTGGTCCCCACAAGTCTTAATTAGCCTTGCACTGATGCCACCTGGCCCTGCAGCCTTCATAGCTTTGATCTTTTTGATCTCCCTGAAGATGTGAAGATTTCAAGTTTCAGGACAATGTCGGAGATCGGAGAACTCTTCTGATGGAGGACTACAGGTGCCAGACGTATTGAGACGTGCTGATGAAAGGAACTAGTTATTCCAAGGAGAAACTACAAGGTGAAAGTCTTCTGAGGTTGTAAGTATAATGGAAATCATAAAGTCGTTTATTAAAAAGTCTAAAGTAGAGTTTGTGCCTAGTGAGAAGTCAGAGGCTATATGGCAGAATGTGGATACACAATGTGAACAGGCAAATTATATCAATGATAATAAATATTTTACTATTGGACAGGAAAAAAAGAAATGAAGAAATATTCTGCATATGGTAAATCTATTTCCCAAAATGATATCAGAAAAGAAGTGACTTGATAGTAGTGCAGGTAAAGTCTGTGATAATATAGCTGGGCAAACAGCTTGTGAGGAATTCCAACACGCTGACATGAAGCACCATGTGGTTATAATGTCGGCTCAGGAGGACCATATATTTACAGACACCGAGAGGTCTTTATAGGATAAGGAGGAACAAATGAAAGAAACCAGTTTTAAAATTAAAGTTGCAGAAGCATTTGACAAATCTGAGCAAGGAGATTCCTACATATGATGTAAATTGCCATGTGTGTAGGAATTCAGAAATGTTTGTGTAAGTCATGTAGACAAGTTTGATTTATCTAATGAACAGAAAAGTCACTTGTTTATTATTATTTATATAGCACCATTAATTCCATGGTGCTGTACATTATTATATTAATTCCATGGTGCTCTGTATATTAGTATAGTAATTCCATGGTGCTGTATATTAGTATAGTAATTCCATGGTGCTGTATATTAGTATAGTAATTCCATGGTGCTGTATATTATTATATTAATTCCATGGTGCTGTACATTATTATATTAATTCCATGGTGCTGTACATTATTATATTAATTCCATGGTGCTGTATATTAGTATATTAATTCCATGGTGCTGTATATTAGTATAGTAATTCCATGGTGCTGTATATTAGTATAGTAATTCCATGGTGCTCTGTATATTAGTATAGTAATTCTATGGTGCTGTATATTAGTATAGTAATCCCATGGTGCTGTATATTATTATATTAATTCCATGGTGCTGTACATTATTATATTAATTCCATGGTGCTTTACATTTGAGGGTTAACATATGGTACACAAGATATACAGAACAGATAATACTAACAGTGACCAACTGGCACAGTGGGATAGAGGGCCCTGCCCGCTAGGGCTTACAATCTATGAGGGAACAGGGAGAGACAGAAGGTGGGGGTAGAGGCTGTACAGATGGTGGTGTGGTGACAGTAGTGTTATTGGATGTTGTAGGCCTTCCTGAATAGGTGAGTCTTCAGGGTCTTCTTGAAGCTTGTGACTGTGGGGGTCAGTCTTATGTGTCTTGGTAATGAGTTCCAGAGTATGGGGGATGCCCGGGAGAAGTCTTGGAGATGGTTGTGTGAAGAGCGGATAAGAGCAGAGCGGAGTATGAAGTCTTTGGAGGATCGGAGGTTACGTGCAGGCAGGTAGCAGGAGATTAGGTTGGAGATATATGGAGGGGACAGGCTGTGGAGGGCTTTGTATGTCAGCGTTAGTAGTTTGAACTTTATTCGTTGGGCAACGGGTAGCTAGTGAAGGGATTGGCAGAGGGGAGCAGCCGATGAAGAACGGGGGGAGAGGTGTATTAAGTGAGCAGCACAGTTTAAGGTGGACTGGAGGGGGGCGAGGGTGTTAGCTGGGAGGCCATGGAGAAGGGTGTTACAGTAGTCAAGGTGGAAGATTATGAGGGCATGAACTAGCATCTTTGTAGTTTCAGGGGTGAGGAAGGAGCGGATTCGATGGCTGTTCTTGAGTTGGAGGCGGCAGGAGTTGATGAAGGGTTGAATATACGGCTTGAAGGATAGGTCAGAGTCTAAGGTTATCCCAAGGCAGCGGGCCCTTGGGACAGGGGTGAGAGTGGTTCCATTAATTTAGATAGATGGGTTAGGACGGGGGACCATGCGAG
Source organism: Leptodactylus fallax (assembly GCA_947044405.1). Classification (NCBI taxonomy): domain Eukaryota; kingdom Metazoa; phylum Chordata; class Amphibia; order Anura; family Leptodactylidae; genus Leptodactylus; species Leptodactylus fallax. The sequence continues at coordinate 647,546 of CAMRHE010000637.1, forward strand.
GAGGGGTGAAGATTATGAACTCCGTTTTCTCCATGTTGAGTTTGAGAAAGCGGGAGGAGAGAAAGGAGGCTACGGCTGCTAGACATTCTGGGACTCTGGACAACAGAGAGGTAATGTCTGGTCCATAGAGATAGATTTGGGTGTCGTCAGCATAGCAATGGTAATGGAAACCATGGGATTCTATGAGTTGGCCAAGGACTAGGGTGTAGATTGAAAACAGGAGGGGTCCTAGGATGGAGCCTTCGGGGACACCTACAGAAAGAGGGCGTGGCAGGGAGGTGGTGTGCAAGTGGGAAACGCTGAATGTGCGGTTGGTGAGGTATGAGGAGATCCAGGAAAGGGCCAAGTCTGAGATGCCAAGGGATGAGAGAGTTTCTAGCAGTAGGGAATGGTCGACTGTGTCAAAGGCAGAGGAGAGGTCAAGGAGGAGGACAGAGGAGTGACGTTTGACTTTAGCAGTTAAAAGGTCGTTAGCGACCTTGGTCAGGGCAGTTTCTGTGGAGTGAAAGGGTCTGAAGCCTGACTGTAGTCTGTCAAAGAGCATATTGGACGAGAGATAGGAGGACAGTTCGGAGTGGGCGTGTTGCTCCAGTAATTTTGAAGCGTATGAGAGCAGGGAGATGGGGCAATGGTTGGCTGGAGAGGATGGGTCCAGGGAGGGTTTCTTAAGTATAGGTGTGACGGTAGCATGTTTGAAGGCGGAGGGGAAGGTTCCATTGGTTAGGGTTGAAGAGATGGGTTAGGGCAGGAGTAATGTCTTCAGAGAGTTTGGGGATAAGATGTGACTGGATTGGTTCGAGTGCACAGGAGGTGAGGTGAGATTTAGAGATTAGGGTGGAGAGCTTTTCATCAGTGATGGTGGAGAAACAGGTTAAAGATGATGAGCACCGAGCAGTTGGATAGAGTGGTTGTTGGGGGTGTAGGGTGAGACTGTCTCTGATGGTGTCAATTTTGCTTTTGAAAGAAGAGGCAAATTCATCAGCTGTGATAAGTGATGTCAGAGGAGGCGCAGGAGAATGGAGAAGGGAGTTGAAGGTTGTGAATAGCTGTTTGGGGTTGCAGGATAGGGCAGATATTAATGTGGTGAAGTAGACCTGCTTTGCCGAGGTGAGTGCATTCTTGAATGTGAGAACTGCCTCTTTATACCTAAGGAAGTCCTCCTGGGAGTGGCTTTTCTTCCAGAGGCGTTCTGCAACTCGTGAGGCACGTCTCACTTTTTTAGTCAGGTCAGTGTGCCAGGGCTGCTTATTGATCGGCCGGATTCTGGTGCTCGTGAGAGGGGCCACAAAGTCAAGGGCTGCAGTGATGGTGGTATTGTAGAAGTCAGCAGCAGTATCTGTGTCCTGGAGTGAGGATATGTCAGCGAGCGGTCGGAGAGAGTCTGAGAGCTTGCGGATGTCAAGGCAATTAAGGTTCCTGCGGAGGCGTGTTGGTTTAGGGGTTGGGGGGGTCTACTACAGAGGAGAGGGCCGAGAACGTCAGCAGGTTGTGTTAAAAGAGCGTGCACTGAGAGTTAGAGAGGTTGACTAGAGAGCAGAGGCGGGTGAATATGAGGTCCAGCGTGTGCCCCTTTGTGTGGGTGGCAGAGGAGGACCATTGAGAGAGACCAAAGGAGGCGGTGAGGGACAGGAGACTGGAAGCGGGGGGGTGGTTTGTGTTAATAGAGATGTTGAAATCACCCATGATGATGGTGGGGGTGTCAGTGGATAGGAAGTGCATTAGCCAGGCGGTGAAGTGGATGATAAAGGCAGCGGTAGGTCCTGGCGGTCGATATATGATGGCCAGTTGAAGGTTGTAGGGCGAGTAAATGCGAACAGAAATGAAGAGGTCATGGATGTAGTCAAGTTTGTTGCATACAGAGCAAGCACTCCATAGTACACAGGGGAGGGGCAGGAGCGGGTAAGATAGGTGTAAGATTTAGGGGGTTCCGTGCGCTGATGCCGGTTGTGCGGAAAGATCTGACAGCAGGGAAGTGCTGGGGTGGTCCAGGATTAGGAGATGTTGCCAGAAGTAAGGAGTAGCAGGGAGAGGGATAGCCGGTGTAAGGAGGAGAGAGTGTGGGGAGGTTGTGTGTGTCTGGGGCGGAAAGCTTGTACAGTCATGGCCAAAAGTTTTGAGAATGACACAAATATTCTATTTTCACATGATCTGCTGCCCTCTGGTTTTTATATGTGTTTGTCAGATGTTTTTATCACATACAGAAATAGAATTGCACTCATATTATGAGTAACAGAAGCTTATATTGACAGTTAGAATGAGTTAATGCAGCAAGTCAATATTTGCAGTGTTGACCCTTCTTCTTCAGGACCTCTGCAATTCTCCCTGGCATGCTCTCAATCAACTTCTGGACCAAATCCTGACTGATAGCAGTCCATTCTTGCAGAATCAATGCTTTAATTTTGTCTGAATTTGTTGGTTTTTGTTTGTCCACCCGTCTCTTGATGATTGACCACAAGTTCTCAATGGGATTAAGATCTGGGGAGTTTCCAGGCCATGGACCCAAAATCTCTATGTTTTGTTCCCTGAGCCATTTAGTTATCACCTTTGCTTTATGGCAAGGTGCTCCATCATGCTGGAAAAGGCATTGTTGAGCGCCAAACTGCTCTTGGACGGTTGGGAGAAGTTGCTCTTGGAGGACATTCTGGTACCATTCTTTATTCATGGCTGTGTTTTTAGGCAAGACTGTGAGAGAGCCGATTCCCTTGGCTGAGAAGCAACCCCACACATGAATGGTTTCAGGATGCTTTACAGTTGGCATGAGACAAGACTGGTGGTAGCGCTCACCTCTTCTTCTCCGAATAAGCTGTTTTCCAGATGTTCCAAACAATGGAAAAGGGGATTCATCAGAGAAAATGACTTTACCCCAGTCCTCAGCAGTCCACTCCCTGTACCTTTTGCAGAATATCAGTCTGTCCCTGATGTTTTTTCTGGAGAGAAGTGGCTTCTTTGCTGCCCTCCTTGAGACCAGGCCTTGCTCCAAGAGTCTCCGCCTCACAGTGCGTGCAGATACACTCACACCTGCCTGCTGCCATTCCTCAGCAAGCTCTGCACTGCTGGTAGCCCGATCCCGCAGCTGAAACACTTTTAAGAGACGGTCCTGCCGCTTGCTGGTCTTTCTTGGGCGCCCTGGAGCCTTTTTGGCACCAATGGAACCTCTCTCCTTGAAGTTCTTGATGATGCGATAGATTGTTGACTGAGGTGCAATCTTTCTAGCTGCAATACTCTTCCCAGTTAGGCCATTTTTGTGCAGTGCAATGATGACTGCACGTGTTTCTTTAGAGATAACCATGGTTAACAGAAGAGAAACAATGATGGCAAGCTCCAGCCTCCTTTTAAAGTGTCCAGTGGTGTCATTCTTACTTAATCATGACAGATTGATCTCCAGCCCTGTCCGCATCAACACCCACACCTGTGTTAATGGAGCAATCACTGAAACGATGTTAGGTGGTCCTTTTAAGGCAGGGCTGCAATGATGTTGAAATGTGTTTTGGGGGATAAAGTTAATTTTCTAGGCAAATATTGACTTTGCAAGTAATTGCTGTTAAGCTGATCACTCTTTATAACATTCTGGAGTATATGCAAATTGCCATTAGAAAAACTGAAGCAGTAGACTTTGTAAAAATTAATATTTGTATCATTCTCAAAACTTTTGGCCATGACTGTAGGTGTGTGAGTAGCTGTGCAGAGAAGGTGAGATGGTGGGGTAGGATAGATGGAGAGATAAAGATATTCTTAGTTACATGGCTGGTTTGGGGTGGAAAAGTGGTTTTTACAAGAATAGGAAGAACAACAGTGATTATAGTGAGAAGCATTTCTATAGTTAATGACTAAGTTTCCTCTTAGTGGCGAGTTACCTTCAGTACCAATTCTGGCCTAATTCTGGTCTGTACACTTAGAAACTGCACTTACCAAGGTCATAACTGACCACTGCTCTAGGATTTATACTAACTGCAATACATTTGTTTCATGTGTATCAGGTGTGAATAGGGGGAGTGGAAACAGCAGATAGAATCAGAGACATCAGGAAGGGACAGGTGAGAAACCAGCAGGGGGATGGAGACAGGGGTTTCAAAGATAATACAATTACAAAGTGGAAAGTAACATACCAGAAGATAGATATAATAACATCAGCAAGCAGAGGTATATTATGAATGGAGCAGCAGATGTATTCAGTATATGGGTCCAGTACACGTCACACACAGACGGCTCCCGCTACATACACGTCACACGCAGACGGCTCCGCTACATACACGTCACACACAGACAGCTCCGCTACATACACGTCACACACAGACAGCTCCGCTACATACACGTCACACACAGACGGCTCCGCTACATACACGTCACACACACAGACGGCTCCGCTACATACACGTCACACGCAGACGGCTCCCGCTACATACACGTCACACACACACAGACGGCTCCGCTACATACACGTCACACGCAGACGACTCCGCTACATACACGTCACACGCAGACGGCTCCCGCTACGTACACGTCACGCGCAGATGGCTCCGCTACGTACACGTCACGCGCAGACGGCTCCGCTACATACACGTCACGCGCAGACGGCTCCCGCTACGTACACGTCACGCGCAGACGGCTACGCTACGTACACGTCACGCGCAGAGGGCTCCGCTACGTACACGTTACGCGCAGACGGCTCCGCTACGTACACGTCACGCGCAGACGGCTCCGCTACATACATGTCACACACGTAACTTTAGGGTAGATGCTAAATCCTAGTGGGCTAAAGGACCTCTGCTGATGTCATGACCACGTGATCAGACTCTTGTGTGGGCGGAGCTATTCTGGATTGTACAGCACAATGCGGAGTTACACAGGAAGAGGAGGCTGCTGGCAATGGAGACGGAAGGTAAGGTGTACACAAGAGGGGGACATGGGGGTGCAGGCTGTGTGTGAGCAAGCTGGGGGTGCAAGCTGTGCATGAGCACGATGGGGGACATGGGGGTGCAGGCTTCGCGTGAGCAAGAGAGGGGATGTGGGGGTGCAGGCTGTGTGTGAGGAAGATAGGGGTGCAGGCTGCGTGTGAGCAAGCTGGGGGGATGTGGGGGTGCAGGCTGTGTGTGAAAAAGATGGGTGGACGTGGGGGTGCAGGCTGTGCGTGACCAAGAGAGGGGACGTGGGGGTGCAGGCTGTGTGTGAGCAAGATGGGGGTGCAAGCTGTGTGTGAGCAAGATGGGGGGACATGGGGGTGCAGGCTGTGCGTGAGCAATCTGGGGGTGCAGGCTGTGCGTGAGCAATCTGTGGGTGCAGGCTGTGCATGAGCACGATGGGGGACATGGGGGTGCAGGCTGTGCGTGAGCAAGGTGGGGGGACGTGGGGGTGCAGGCTGTGTGTGAGCAAGAGAGGGGATGTGGGGGTGCAGGCTGTGTGTGAGGAAAATAGGGAGGAATAGGGGTACAAGCTTTGACAAATGGGGCAGTTTCATTGAAGCTAACATTTAAAATATGAGGGGCTGTGTTCACTGTTTTGTTTTTCATGGGGCCTGTGCTTTTGCTGTCACGTGGAAATCTGGACTCTCCTCTGGTTCTGATACTTTTTTTTCTAGGTTTATGTGGGTAGAAGAAAGTGACCTCAATGGTGTGAAAACTCCACTACTAGATCCCTAGGTGCTGGTGCTGTAGACTGATGGTGTCCAGAGCTTCTCCCTCATGTGTCCTGTATAGTATATGCTGTGTAGACCTCACTACTAGATCCCTAGGTGCTGGTGCTGTAGACTGATGGTGTCCAGAGCTTCTACCTCATGTGTCCTGTATAGTATATGCTGTGTAGACCTCACTACTAGATCCCTAGGTGCTGGTGCTGTAGACTGATGGTGTCCAGAGCTTCTACCTCATGTGTCCTGTATAGTATATGATGTGTAGACCTCACTACTAGATCCCTAGGTGCTGGTGCTGTAGACTGATGGTGTCCAGAGCTTCTACCTCCTGTGTCCTGTATAGTATATGCTGTGTAGACCTCACTACTAGATCCCTAGGTGCTGGTGCTGTAGACTGATGGTGTCCAGAGATTCTACCTCATGTGTCCTGTATAGTATATGCTGTGTAGACCTCACTACTAGATCCCTAGGTGCTGGTGCTGTAGTGTGATTGTCCATGGCTTCTACCCAGGGGCCCACCTTCCATGATGGCCTTATTGCATGTTTTATTGTAATAAGCAGCTGCTGATAATTTTTACTCACCTCTCGACGCACTACAGTTATGTCACAACGCTGAAGAATGCCGGGATGCTACGTACAAGTCGGCTACGGTGCACACTGAAGGGCGGCCAAGACAGTGTTTCCTCATCTGTCCACGATCCTATTGGCCACTACTCTTTGGTGAAGGGCGGGGGGTTCATAATTTTAGTTGCTGGGGGGAAGTTGTGTGTGAAAAGAAACAAAAAAGGGGGGGGGAGGTCATTCACGGCTTTAAAAAGGGGGTCATATACTGTGTGGGGGCCATAAAAAAAGGGTCAGATATGGTGTGGAGTCCATAAAAAGGGGTCACATTGTGGTGGCTGCCATAAAAACGGTTCATATACTGTGTGGGGCGAAAAAAGGGGGTCAGATATTGCGTGGGAGCCATAAAAAGGGGTCAGATATTGTGTGGGACCATAAAAGTGGGTGGTGCCATAAAAAGGCGTCATATACTGTAGACGGCAAAAAGCCCACTAGGATTTAGCATTCTCTTCTCCCATTCTTGACACACCGAAAGCAATACCGCAGAAGAAATGCTACCACAGGCCTCCTGTATCCGTTGTTTCAGGTGCCCCACATCCCGGATCTTCACGGAGTATACCATAGACTTGCTCTCGGTGTGTCAAGAGTGTGAAAAGAGAATCGTGTTGACAATTCAACACAATGGGCAGCACTTTGAGCACATCCTTTAGTGGGTTACTGTCGTTGCTCCATGTCATAAATGTGTCAATAACTCAATAATGAATAAAGCTACGTTAAAAACACCATTGTTTTTCTTGTGCAATTCTACATGTGTTTGAGGTGTCACATGACCCCCTTCCCATTGAAAAACGCAAAGTTGAATCCAAAATGGCGGCTTTGCAGATGGCCGCCATGGGCATCACCCGGCCTCAAATGTTTTCCCCCTCCCATGTACTAATATGCCACAAACGGTAAGGTGATATCAGCAACCACTTCCATTTTATCTGGATGTATCCATACTTATGGCCCACCCTGTATAAAATGACTCTCACAGTGCGACCACTTATAATAAAATGGCCCCAAGCTAAGTTATTTTTAAGGAGCAAGTGGTAATCTGCATTCATTACTTACCATTCAGGTGGATTTAGGGTACCTTTGGCTGTTCAGAAACCGAGGTCCCCCCCATTCATGCCAAAGATCCCTGTGACAGTATGTCACATAGCGTCTCTTGCACCCGAAATTTGAGGGTTCGCCACTACTTTTATACTCTTGGGGCTATTCAGACCTGAAGTGAGTAAATATAAGAATAGAATTAATCACTTTAACTTGGGCTCTGGCACGGATCTAGTCCTCTTTGGCATACCTCCCAACCATCTCGGATTCAGCGAGACTGTCCCAGTCGGCTGGAGGTATGTCCCGTCTTCAATTCATCTGCGTCCTCTCTGGAGCCATCAGCGGACAGCCCCTGCCTTATCACTCTGCCACCTGCATGCCCCGGCCCTGGGAGCTGTAGGTGCGATGTGATTTCTTTACTCGCATTGCGCCTGCCTCTCCCTGAAGGAGACGAGACCTCAGACAGACAGAGCGGTAGAGGAGAGGGGAGGAGCGGTCTTTTTTTTATTTTTGAGTGCTTTTGCTGGTTTGTTACCAGCAGGAAGACCTTAAACTGGGTGGCCAGATGAGGGGACATTAAACTGTGTGTGTGTGGGGAGGGGAGAGATAAAGGGGACATTAGACTGTGGGGTCTGATGAGGGGGACATTAAACTGAGGCAGATGGAGGTGGACAGTAAACTGCGAGCACCAGGAGGATGACATTATAATGTGGAGGTGACCGTAGGGGCATTATACTGTGTGGGGGTACAAAAGAAACGGATGTGAATGGGCAGAGTCAAAATAGAAGTGGGTGTCCCTCTTTCTGTTTTTTTAGAGTTGGGAGGTTTGCTCTTTGGACCTCTTCTGGTCTCCTGAGTGACGTCAAGGACAGCTGAGGCTTGTGTCTTATACTTACATCCCCGTTGTCTTTGTTATTTATTTTCTGAGGGTCTAAAGAGACTCCATACTATAGAGACAGTGTGTGGGTGGTGAACCCCATCAGCTCCTATTATTTGCCTCTTACTGCTGCACATTTCCCTGGTGATAGTGGGCAGAGCCGGTTTTAGACAAAGTGGGGCCCTGGGCAAAATTAAAAGCGGGGCCCCAAATGCTGATATGCAAACAACACCATCGTCTTCCAGTGGCAGCCCCTATAATAACGCCTCCTTTCTGCCAACAAAAAAGTAATAAAGCCCATTTTACCACACACAATTCAAATGAGCACCTTTGTACCACCTAATAGATTTTTGCACCCAGTCATCAGTTATTATAGCGCCTCCTTATAAATAATAGTCCCTGCTTATAAATAATATTACACCTTTATCAGTAATAGCGCCCTTATAAATGATAAATAGTGCCCTGTATCAGTAATATTCCCCTTATCAGTAACAGTCACCCCATAAAAATAATACTGCTCCCTTATTAATAATAGCCCCCTCATAAATAATAGTTACCCTTATAAATAATAGTCCCCATTATCACTAATAGCCCCCTTTATAAATAAGCCCACTTAACAATTATACCCCCTTATAAAAAGTTCCCCTCTTAAATAATAGCTCCCCCTTATAATGGATGCCTTATAAATAATAGTTCCCCCTTATAAATAATAGCCCCTCATATTTAAATTTCACAATTATATATAGTAACCCACCCTTATATATACTGTAATAGTTCTCCGTTATACAGTGTCGGACTGAGGGGCCTTAGGCCCACCAGAGGATCTTGTTCTGGGGCCCCACCCAACAGCTTCCTGCTAATAGTCTACACCATGGCTCCTTCACTGAAGTCTTACATATGTGCTGACTATCCTGTGTTACTGAGTATGTTCCCAGTATAGTCAGCCCCTATAGTACTGTGCAGGCCCCAATAACTCCATGGCCAGTTCATGCACAGTACTGTATGGGGAATGACATGGCCATGGGGCACTACACGTATGTGTAAGATTATAGTGAGGGAGCTGTGATGCAGACAGAGCATACAGGGCTGCCAGCAGGAATTGTGAGCTTCCCCCCCCCCCACAGTATAATGCTCCACATGGTATATAATGCTATAATGTTCCACAGTATAAAATGTTCTCCTGAGCCCTCCAGTTTCCCCACATGGTATATAATGCTCCACAGTGACCCCACACAGTATAAAATGCTCCCCTGAGCCCCCCATAGTGGCCCCACGTGGTATGTAAGGCTCCACACAGTATAATACTCCACAGTGGCCAACACAGTATACTACCCCTTAGTGGCCCCAGACAGTGCAATATGCTCCCCAGCAGCCTCACACAATATAATATGCTCCATACAGTATAATATGCACCCCACAGTGCCCCCACAGTATAATGGTCCAGTGGCCTAACACAGTATAACATGCTCCACAATGGCCTCCACACAGTATGATATACTCCCCAGAGGGGTTCCCCCAGTATAATGCTCCACAGTAGGCCCCACTCAGTATAATATGCTCCCCAGAGGGCCCCCTAGTATAATGCTCATTAGTCCCCCCACATTATAATTTTCCACAGAGGCCTCATAGAATATAACATGCTATCCAGAGGGCCCCTTCCCCAGTATAATGCTCCACAGTGGCCCCACACAGTATAATATGCTATCCAGAGGGCCCCCCCAGTATAATGCTCCACAGTGGCCCTACAGACTCCGTCAGTGCTATTATTATATTATATTCTGGGGTCTCTTCAGACCCCAGAGTATAATAATCGAAGGCCCGGGGGAGATAAGGGAAAATAACAAACAGTTATACTCACCTTGTCTTACCTCTCCTGGGCCTCCTCGCGCTGCTCCGCTATCCCCGCCGGTGCTGGCTTCTTCTTCTCTGCGGCTGACATCACGCGTTGTGGACGTCACCGCTGAGGCCTGTGATTGGACCTCAGCGATTACGTGAGGCACGCAGTCAGCACGCCCCACGTGATCGCTAAGGCTGAGGCCTGGCCTCAGCGGTGATGTCCGGAACGCCAGAAGATGACGTCGGACGCCAAGGACAAGTGAGTAAAAATGTTTGTTATTTTTACTCACCTCGGAAAGGGGCCCTGCGGTCCCTTTCTTTTATTGATTTGGGCGGGCCTGACTCCGGGATCCGGAGTCATCAGGTTCCGGATCCCGGGGCCCCTTTGGGGACGGGGCCCTGGGCAATTGCCCAGTTTGCCCCCCCCCCCCCACCCCTAACGCCGGCCCTGATAGCGGGACATACATTGTACAGTAAATGATGTTCTAGTTTAGCAGAACTGGCTTTATTGCTATTAACAACCAATCCCAGTGCAGGGTTTATTCAGCTTTCTGCTCTGTGTTTTTTTTTTTATATATGAGGCCTTCTCTGGATAATATATTTTTATAAAGATTTCTCCAGTATAATGTTTTGCTCTTTTTCTTTTGTGCTTAAAATATTAAAATAAAATGGATTTTTCACTAAAATAGTTTTCAGGTGCCATGTCGCATTTGCAGAGCCCCTAAAGTACCAGTACAATGGAAACCTTCAAAAGTAACCCCGTTTTGGAAACTACACCCCTCATAGAACATATCAAGGGATATAATGAACAGTTTGACTCTACAGCTTTTTCACAGATTTTATTAACATCGGGACATGAAAATGAAAAATTAGTTTTTTTTCAATAAACTGTCAATTTAGTCCAAATTTTTTTTATTTTTACAAGAGGCTAAAGGAGAAAAAGCTCCCCAAGATTTGTTACACAATTTCTCCTGAACACAGAAATGCCCCATATGTGGTTGTAATCTGCTGTATGGGAACATGGTGGGGCTCGGAATGGAAAGAGCGCTATTTGGTTTTGGAGGGCAGATGTGGCTGGAATAGTTTTCAGGTGTCGCATTTCCAGAGCCCCTAAAGTACCAATACAATGGAAACCCCCAAAAAGTGACCCCATTTTAGAAACTACACCCCTCAAGGAATTTATCAAGGGGTATTATAATTTTGACCCTAAGAGTGCTTCCTGAAAATTAATGAACAAAGTGAAAATTTTAATTTTTAAATAAATATGCCATGTCAGTGCCCAATACGTTGCACCCACTTTGTGTCATCAGAGACATGAACTCCTAAAACTATTAACTGGGCTATCCCAAGTAGAAAGAAGTTGTATATGTGGGTGTAAACTGCTGCTTGGTTACACAGCAGGGCTCAGAAGGGATGGAGCACTGCGCTTTTTAGCTTTTGGAGTACAGATTTGGAGGGATTTTCTGGATGCCATGTTGTTTTTGCAGAGCCCTGGAGGTGCCAGTAAATTGGAATTCCCCAAGAAGTGACCCCCATTTTGTAGGGGCAATTTTAGAGTCTCTATAAATGTGACATGGCGTCCAAAAAAAACAAACTAAATCAGCGGCCCAAAAGCACATAGCGCTCCTTCTTATCTGCACCCTGCTGTGTGCCCAAGAGACAGTTTATGCCCCCCATGTATGACACTGGTGTACCCAGGATAATGTACTTAATGTCATATGTGGTATAAACTGCTGTTTGGGCACAGCCGGGCACAGAAGGGAAGGAGCGCTATTTTGGTTTTTGGAGCACAGTTTGGTTTTTCGATGTCATGCCACTTTTGCAGAGCCCCTGAATTGGCAGTAAAGTAGAACCCGCTGAAATGTGACCCCACTTTGGAAACTACACCCCGGAAGGGATTTATCAAGTGGTGTAGCGAGCATTTTTTAACTTTGAGTGTTGCATTCATTTAATTTCCAGAAATGAATGAGCAGCTGATAATGAAAAGTTAAAAATAACATTTTTCCAGAGATTCGCCATTTCAGTGCCCGATATGTTGTGCCCAGCCTATGTCTGCACAGACACTCCAAAAACTGATAAGCGGGGATCCCGGGCACAACATCTTTTGGAGCGTTTATCTCTGATACAAGCCGGACACAACATATTACGCACTGAAATGACGTATTCCTGGAAAAAGTGTCATTTTCACCTTTCACCATCAGCTGCGTATTCATTTATGGATAATAAATTATAGCAACACTTGGGGGTTAAAAATGCTCACTGTACCCCTGGATAAATTCCTTCAGGGGTGCAGTTTCCAAAATGGGGTAACATGTCAGGGGATTCCACTGTACTGGCATTTCAGCTCTGCAAAAGTGCAATGGCGTCCAAAAACCAAACCGTCCAAGTCTGTGCTCCAAAAACCAAATAGCGCTCCTTCCCTTCTGTGCCCAGACAGTTTATACCCACATATGACATTAAGTACGTTATCCTGGGTACACCAGTGTCATACATGGGGGGATAAACTGCAGTTTGGGCACACAGCAGGGCACAGAAGGGAAGGAGCGCTATGTGGCTTTTGGAGCGCAGATTTAGATGTTTGGTATCTGGACGCCATGTCATGTTTGCAGAGCCTCTAAGGTACCAGTAAAGTGGATTCCCCAAAGGAGCGACCCCATTTTGAAAACTGCACCCCTCAAAGAATTTATCAGGGGGTGTAGTAAACATTAGTATCCCAGACGTGACTGCACAACGGATGGGGAAAAGTGAATATGTAAGCTGTGCGGAGTACATTGGGTACACTAAATTCCCTACTATATCCCCAGTAGTTCCTATTATTGGGGGGTCACTTCTGGTTTATTATCCCTCGTAAGCTATAAATCTGGGATGTCCCCTGATATCCGCTCGCACAGCTTATACATTCCCTTCCTGCCGCAGCCAGGTATGTTCTAATGATTTGGCCATTTTTGGGGTTTTTGTCTTCACATTGTACGAGCTATATTTTCTTTATTTCTCTGGTGATGTAGCCATATGAGGGCTTGTTGTTTGCGGGGTGAGATGTATTTTGTAATGACATCATCTTTGGGCGCCTATAACTTATTGAATAAATTTTATTAACTCTTTCTTGTTGGATTAAAAAAAACCCCATCAATTCTGGCACTGCGTTTTACCTTTGAAATTTTTCACCATGCAGCGTAGAGCGTAAGTAACATGTTATCTTTATTCTGCGGGTCGGTACGATTATGGCGATATCTCATTTATACTGGTTTTTTTATGCGATACTAATTTTGCAGAACAAAAACCCATTTGGGGACATAAATTAATTGTTTTTGCATCGCCATATTCTGAGATGCGTAACATTTTTATTTTACGGTTTACAGAGTTGGTTTAGGGCTTACTTTTGCGGGACAACCTGTTATTTTTATTGGTACTGTTTTGGGGTACATATGACTTTTTGATCACTTTTTATGGCATATTTTGTAAGGTGAGATGGCAAAAAATCATTACTTTTGGCTAGTTTTTTCCGGTTTTTTTTTCCCGACGTTCACCGTGTACATTAAATATGGTTTCAGTTTTATTGTACAGGTTGCTACGGATGCGGTGATACCAAATATACATTGTTTTTATTAATTTTGTTTTTTTTTATATAATTGATTTTATATAGGAAAAGGGAATTTTTGGGGCTTTATTTTTTATTAATTTTTTTTCAAACACTTTATTTTATTTTTTTTCACTTTTTTTTTATTTTTTCATGTGTCCCATTAGGACACCTGAGCCAGCAATGCTTTGATTACTGGCTCAGCACTTTAGACTGCAAGACACGAGCTTACAAGTGTCTTGCAGTCTATACAGGAAGTGAGGATATGCAGACGCATAGCGCTCACTTCCGCAGGTCTCGGCAGGATCAACCAGGTAGTGGGGTCTCCAGGCAGCCTGGGGTCACTGGGCAGACCCCGGGCTGCAGATTATAGATATCGGCACCCCCCGATCTCGCCGCGAGGGGTGCCGATCGGAGTGGCAACATGGTGGAACCCCTTGGATGACCGCGGCTTCCAAGGGGTTAAAACCTCCGATCGGAACTTAGTTCCGACCGGGGGATATGGAGCAGGGTGTTAGCTGTCAGTTACAGCTAACACCCGGTTCCGATGCCGCCCGCTCACTATCTGAGCGGGCGGCCGCCCCAGGGCGTATTGTTACGCCCTGTTGCGCTAAGTACCAAGCGCACAGGATGTACTAGTACGTCCAATGTCGTTAAGGGGTTAAAATCCAATTACAATCCGCTTCTCCTCTTTGTGAATTCTCTGATGTCTAACAAGATTTGATTTGTGAGTAAAACATTTCCCACATTCTGGGCATGAATATGGCTTCTCCCCTGTGTGAATCTTTTGATGTCTAACAAGACTTGAGTTAGAGATAAAACATTTCCCACATTCTGGGCATGAATATGGCTTCTCCCCTGTGTGAATCTTTTGATGTTGAACAAGACTTGAGTTACAGATAAAAAATTTCTCACATTCTGGGCATGAATATGTCTTCTCCCCTGTATGAATCTTTTGATGTTTAACAAGGTCTGATTTCCGAGTAAAACATTTCTCACATTCTGGGCATGAATATGGCTTCTCCTCTGTGTGAATCTTTTGATGTTTAACAAGGTCTGATTTATGAGTAAAACATTTCTCACATTCTGGGCATGAATATGGCTTCTGCCCTGTGTGAATATTTTGATGTTTAACAAGGTCTGATTTATGAATATAACATTTCTCACATTCTGGGCATGAATATGGCTTCTCCCCTGTATGAACCTTTTGATGTTTAAAAAGACTTGAGTTAGAGATAAAACATTTCCCACATTCTGGGCATGAATATGGCTTCTCCCCATTGTGAGTTCTTTGATGTTCAACAAAATTTGATTTATGAGTAAAACATTTTCCACATTCTGGGCATGAATATGGCTTCTCCCCATTGTGAGTTCTTTCATGTGTAACAAGATTTGATTTCTCAGTAAAACATTTCCCACATTCTGGGCATGGGTATGGCTTCTCCCCTGTGTGAGTTCTTTGATGTTTAATAAGATCTGATTTCTGAGTAAAACATTTCCCACATTCTGGGCATGAATATGGCTTCTCCCCTGTGTGAATTCTCAGATGATCATTAAGATGTGATTTGTTAGTAAAACATTTCCCACATTCTGGGCATGAATATGGCTTCTGCCCTGTGTGAATCTTTTGATGTCTAACAAGACTTGAGATAGAGATAAAACATTTCCCACATTCTGGGCATGAATATGGCTTCTCCCCCGTGTGAATTCTCAGATGATCATCAAGATGTGATTTGTTAGTAAAACATTTCCCACATTCTGGGCATGAATATGGCTTCTCCCCTGTGTGAATTTTCAGATGTTCATCAAGATTTGATTTGTTAGTAAAACATTTCCCACATTCTGGGCATGAATATGGCTTCTCCCCTGTGTGAATTTTCAGATGTTCATCAAGATTTGATTTGTTAGTAAAACATTTCCCACATTCTGGGCATGAATATGGCTTCTCCCCTGTGTGAATTTTCAGATGTTCATCAAGATTTGATTTGTTAGTAAAACATTTCCCACATTCTGGGCATGAATATGGCTTCTCCCCTGTGTGAATTCTCAGATGTTCATTAAGATTTGATTTCTGAGTAAAACATTTCCCACATTCTGGGCATGAATATGGCTTCTCCCCTGTGTGAATTCTCAGATGTTCATTAAGATTTGATTTCCGAGTACAACATTTCCCACATTCTGGGCATGAATATGACTTCTTTCCTTTGCAAATTCTCTGGGCTGAGGGTATATCTGGGGTAATGACATGTTCTCCATATGGATCTTGTGTGATACCATGATCCTCTGCTTTATAATCTGTAGATATCAGATGTCCCTCTGAGCTCCTGGTACAGTCATCTGACAAGAAGAAAACTGATGTTACTATTACTGAATAACATAACCTTATAAGTATATTCCCCACTGAGCTGCCGCTGCCTGAGATGCTTCAGACCATGTGAAGAAGTGAAGTCAGTGGCACAGGCAGCAAACGACGGCAGCGCGGCCTACTTCATTAGTACTCACTGTGCTGAGACGGAGGTCAGTGATAGTGAATAGTAATGAAGCGGGGCAGGAGACGCCACCACTGCTCTAGGTCACTGTAGAGGTGAACACAATCCATGGCTGCCTAAATATGGCCACTTATGTGGAATAATACTGTAGGATGCCATAAATCTTACTGTATTACACCCCATACACACAATACAATCCAAACCACATCAGATGGATTTCCCAGCCCGAACTCACCGCGGATCTTCTGTCCCATACAGTATGTAGTATGGGTCTGTGGAGTCACAAGGAAGCAGGGACTCCTAGCTTCATACATCACTAAGATACGGGGAGTCCTGGTGTGTGGACAGAGTGCGGGCTGGGAAATCTGACTGATGTACAGACCAGATTTTCTAGTCCGGATTCCATAGTGTGATTGGGGTCTAAGGTGAGGCTTACACAGTGAAATCTGTAGAAGCTGCTTCAGGAATTCAGAAGAAGAATTTTTCCACTTTACCAAATCAGCCACCGAATCTCCATTACATTCCTTACTGGCCAGGCGGTATTTTCCACCTCCCATTTATTTCCATAGAGCTCTGAGGTGGAATCTGCCTGAAGATCGAGCAGGAGGATTATTTTTTCGTCTAACTGAAATAATCTGCTATATAATTCTGGTAAATTCTTTCCCTTCACGAGCACTGACAGCCGGTGAGGAAGAAATTTGCCTCGTTCACATAGATGTCAGGTCCATATTCCTGCTGTACGTTATATTCTATACTACATTTATTATCCCCTATAGCGGTATCACATTTATATTCATGTATTATTAGTATTTTAGCTGAATCGGGAACAACAAATAGTCTAATAAATGACTGAATAGAATGAGTGACCCTTCTGTGCTTTATATAGTGGTGACTCCTCACCTGGGCGGTTCCCTGTAGGAATGTCCTCCTCACACTCCTCATCACCACTCACATAGGGATCTTCCTTTATTGTCATAGATAGAGCATTAATGTCCTTCAGATCTTTATCCTGATGGAAAATCTGTGAAACAAATAATGTAAAAGTCACCGGACAAATGGGGAAGTCACAGAGAATGTTCTAGATCATTAATCCGCATGAAGAGCAAAGATGTCCTGACAGTAGCTGCAGGTCTCTGAGAAGCTGGAGAAACATATTAGATGGCGGCTCAATGACACCGCCCATGTATATAACCATATAATACTGCTGGATACAACAAGACTGACCACAAGGACTTCACAGCCCGTCTACACATCATAGGGAATATCTCCATCTACCTGATCATCCTGTGGAAGAAGAGGACTGGGACATCTCTCCGGTGTTGTCCTCTTACTGGATCTACCTGTAGGAAACACAGACAGGGACTGAATTCATTCTGTACATACAAATAATGGAAGTCCATGTGTATATAGTCATGTCTATTACCTGCTGATGTGAGGGGCTGGTGGTCCTCCATCATCACCTCCTTGTACAGATCCTTGTGTCCTTCTAAATACTCCCACTCCTCCATGGAGAAATAGACAGCGACATCCTGACACCTTATAGGAACCTGACAACACAATGATACAGTCATCACCCAGACCCCTCCAGTTACTGTATAATGTCCCAGCATTCCCAGCACTGTCACCTCTCCAGTCAGCAGCTCCAGCATCTTGTGGGTGAGTTCTAGGATCTTCTGTCCATTGATCTCCTCCTGTATCAGGGGGTGAGGTGGAGGCCCCGGGATTGGGCTCAGGGTTCCTCCATATCCTTCATACACAGGAGCCTGACAGCGCCCACTAGAGGTCTTCTTCACTACTGTGTAATCCTGGTTATGGGGAGACACATTAATAAATATCACTACATACATGTCCAGAGTCCATCACCTCTCCAGTCATATCATCTGTTATTACTATAGATAAGAATGATGTAATGTGACATCATCAGAATCTCTCACCTCTCCAGTAAGCTGGTAGATGATCTCTAGGGTGAGATTTAATAGACTTTCCGCCATCTTGTTCCTGTCTCTTTCCATCCTTGATGGATCAATCAGGAATATTCTCTTATATAGAAGATACTGAGAGGATTCTATATTGTAGGAACCTGAATGGAGAGAAGATGAGACAATGTAATCACTACACGGAGTCCCATGTAATACATAGAATTAGTAGGGATTATAAGGGGGGCTTCCGGGTCCGGCTCTAGTATGTGAAGATACATGGCACATTCCTCCTCTCTGCACACAGTATCAGACTCTTCTCCTCCACTAACCTGTAATGTAGAACAAGTGCCCTACACCGGGGAGACAAAGCTCGGCAGGTACAGGACATACCGTATTTTTCGGACTATAAGATGCACCCCCAGATTTGGGAGGAAAATGGGGGTGCATCTTATAGTCTGAATGTGTGTGTTTTGGCTGGGGGGGTTGAGGAGCGGGGTCGCAGTATTGCCCTACTCCTGCTTCTGCCGGCTTCCTGCAGCGGGTGGAGTGGGGCGATGCTGCGGGCCCTGGGCTTGGAGCAGCGGTTGTCCCGGCGATGCAAACCCATCCTGGCATCAGCCGAGCTATTACAGTGGACACCGGGTCTGTAAAGATAATGGCGGCCACTCTGCTGCAGAGCGGTCGCCATAGCGACCAGGTCCTGCTGTAACATACAATGGAGGCCTGGAGCTAATGCCCTCGATCAGAGTCCATTCTACCTGTAAGCCCCCCAAAGATATTAAAACTTCCCCCGGGCCCCGTTGTACCTTTTTCATCGCAGGAGCCAACCTGTCCCTGTGACAGCCGGCAGCCTTATGGAGGCTCCTAGGCCTGTCATAGTAATATTACTATTGTGGCCGGTCTATGTACAGAATCTCCCATAGACTGCATTGTAGTTGTATTGCAGTCTATGGGACTTGCAATGAAATGATTGCAGGTTCGAGCCCCCTAAGGGGGGACTAATAAAATAGTAAAAAAAATAAATAAATAAATAAAAGTTCTTAATCACCCCCTTTCCCTAGAATACATATAAAAGCAGAAAATGACTGTGAAACACATACACATTAGGTATCCCTGTGTCCGAAAATGCCCGGCCTACAAACTTATCAAAATATTTTTCCCGTAGGGTGAACGTCGTAGCGGGAAAAAAAAAACATAAGTGTCAAACTGCTGTATTTTTCGCTGTTTCGCCTCTGATTTGAATAAAAAGCGATCAAAGCAATAGACATTCCCCAAAATGGTTTAACTAAAACGTACACCTGACCCTGCAAAAGAAGACGCCCTATGTATCCCCGAACAGCTGCAGGGACACCGGCAATGTGACCTTACAGCAAGACGAATATAATACTAACAGTGACCACTGACACAGTGAGATAGAGAGCCCTGCCCGCAAGAGCTTACAATCTATGGGGGAGAGAGACAGAAGGTGGGGGAGAGGCTGTACAGATGGTGGTGGCAGTAGTGTTATTGGGGGTTGTAGGCCTTCCTGAATAGGTGAGTACATGCACTATATATATATACAGCTACCGGTACATACACTATATATACAGCTACAGGTACATACACTATATATACAGCTACAGGTACATACACTATATATACAGCTACCGGTACATACACTATATATACAGCTACAGGTACATACACTATATATACAGCTACCGGTACATACACTATATATATACAGCTACATACACTATATATACAGCTACCGGTACATACACTATATATATAGCTACAGGTACATACACTATATATACAGCTACCGGTACATACACTATATATATACAGCTACCGGTACATACACTATATATACAGCTACAGGTACATACACTATATATACAGCTACCGGTACATACACTATATATACAGCTACAGGTACATACACTATATATACAGTTACAGGCACATACACTATATATATACAGCTACCGGTACATACACTATATATACAGCTACAGGTACATACACTATATATACAGCTACCGGTACATACACTATATATACAGCTACAGGTACATACACTATATATACAGCTACCGGTACATACACTATATATACAGCTACCGGTACATACACTATATACATACAGCTACAGGTACATACACTATATATATACAGCTACCGGTACATACACTATATATACAGCTACAGGTACATACACTATATATACAGCTACAGGTACATACACTATATACATACAGCTACAGGTACATACACTATATATATACAGCTACCGGTACATACACTATATATACAGCTACAGGTACATACACTATATATACAGCTACCGGTACATACACTATATATACAGCTACCGGTACATACACTATATATATATATATATATATACAGCTACCGGTACATACACTGTATATACAGCTACAGGTACATACACTATAAATACAGCTACAGGTACATACACTATATATACAGCTACCGGTACATACACTATATATACAGCTACAGGTACATACACTATATATACAGCTACCGGTACATACACTATATATACAGCTACCGGTACATACACTATATATACAGCTACAGGTACATACACTATATATACAGCTACAGGTACATACACTATATATACAGCTACAGGTACATACACTATATATACAGCTACAGGTACATACACTATATATACAGCTACAGGTACATACACTATATATACAGCTACAGGTACATACACTATATATACAGCTACAGGTACATACACTATATATACAGCTACAGGTACATACACTATATATACAGCTACAGGTACATACACTATATATACAGCTACAGGTACATACACTATATATACAGCTACCGGTACATACACTATATATACAGCTACCGGTACATACACTATATATACAGCTACCGGTACATACACTATATATACAGCTACCGGTACATACACTATATATACAGCTACAGGTACATACACTATATATACACAGCTACCGGTACATACACTATATATACAGCTACAGGTACATACTCTAATAATAATAATAATAATAATAATAGTCCTTTAATAGTCCCACAATGGGGAAATTCAGTGTGTTACAGCAGCAAAGATAAGCAGATACAAATACAAATACAACATGTACAGGAATATTCCAAGGTGAGAGGCATTACATTAATAGCAGACAGACAGATAGGGCGTAGCAGGGGGGGGGGGGGGATTTAACAGGCAGAGAGATATTTCAGTTCTCTGTGTGTAATGATCTCCGCTTAGGTCGGTGTTGGTTGTACAGCCTAACCGCGGTGGGGAGGAAAGACTTCCGATAGCGCTCCTTCTCACACCTAGGGTGGAGCAGTCGGTCACTGACAGTACTGCTCAGCGCGATCACAGTCTCATGCATGGGATGGGACTTCTTCTTCTGCATGGAGCTCACCACGGACAGTATCCTTCTGTCACCCACCACCTGCACTGGGTCCAGTGGGCTCCCCAGGACAGAGCTGGCCCTTCTAATCAGCTTGTCAAGTTTATTTCTGTCCCTGGTTGATATACTGCTCCCCCAGCAGGCCACTCCAAAGAAGATGGCTGATGCCACTACCGAGTTGAAGAAAGTTCTAAGAAGTGCCCCCCGGATTCCAAAGGCTCTCAGCTTCCTAAGCAGGTAGAGCCTGCTGTGGCCCTTCCTGTACAGGGCCTCCATATGATCTGCCCAGTCCAGCTTATTATTAAGGAGCAAACCCAGGTACTTATAGGTGTTCACAATCTCGATGCCCGTCCCCAGGATGTCCACTGGTTTAGGAGGGCTTCTGCCTTTGCGGAAGTCCACCACCATCTCCTTGGTCTTCCCCGCGTTAATCTTCAGGTGGTTCCGGTGGCACCAGTCCACAAAATCCTGGTTCAGTTCTCTGTACTCCCTGTCATCATCGTCTGTGATGAGACCCACTATTGCAGAGTCGTCAGAATACTTCTGTAGGTAGCAGCTGGATGAGTTGCACCTAAAATCTGCAGTGTACAGTGTGAAGAGGAAAGGGGCGAGAACCGTACCCTGAGGTGCCCCCGTATTACAGATCACGGTACCTGACACACAGTCTCGGGCTCTCACGTATTGAGGTCGATTTGTGAGGTAGTCTAGGATCCAGTTGGAGAGGTGGTGGTCCACTCCAGCAAGGCCCAGCTTATCCCTCAATAACCTGGGCTGTATGGTGTTAAAAGCACTGGAGAAGTCAAAGAACATTATTTTCACTGTGTTTCCTGGTTTCTCCAGGTGAGACAGAGCCCTGTGCAGAAGATGGATGATGGCATCATCTACCCCAATGCCCGGCCGATAAGCAAACTGGAGTGGGTCCATAGCGGGGCTCACTAGAGGGCGGAGATGTGTGAGAACCAATCTCTCCAAGATCTTCATCAGGTGGGATGTCAGTGCTACAGGTCTGTAGTCGTTGAGGTCCATAGGGTGGGGTTTCTTTGGAACTGGTACCACACAAGAAGATTTCCATAATTCAGGGACTATTTCCTGCCTCAGGCTCATATTATACATATATGTAATTATACCACACAGCTGGTCCCCACAAGTCTTAATTAGTCTTGCACTGATGTCATCTGGCCCTCCGGCTTTCCTCGCCTTGATCTTTTTCATCTCCTTCCTCACCTGGGCCCGTGTGAAGGTCAGACTGTGGCCAGATAAAGATGGATTTCTGGATTTACTGGTCTGTTGGGAAGTGGCCGCATGGGGAGAAGTCATTGTGGTGGGGGGAGCTGAAGGACATACTGGGGTGGGAGGAGCTGGTGTGTGATCAAATCTGTTGAAGAATAGGTTTAGTTCATTAAGCCAGTTAACATCTGCCTCAATCTGGCAGACAGACTGTTTATGACCCGAAATTGACTTAAGCCCCTCCCAGACCCCCCTTATGTCTTTTCTTTCCATTTGCTTTTCCATTTTTTCTTTATAACTGGATTTTCCCTGCCTGATTTGATGCCTCAGCTCCTTTTGTACTTCCCTCAACCCCTCCTTATCTCTTGTCCTGAATGCCATCTTTTTCTCCTTAAGTAGTGTTTTTTATATCAGAGTTAATCCATGGTTTGTTATTGGAGAAGCACCTCACCACTTTTGTGGGTACTGTGTTGTCCACACAAAAATTAATGTAGTCCGTTATGCAGTGTGTGAGTCCTTCTATATCTTCCCCATAAGAATCCTGCAGAACTTCCCATGCGGTTGTGTCAAAACAATCCCTCAGAGCCTCATCACTCTCCTCGGACCATATCCTCACTGTGCGGGTGACAGCTGGTTCTCTACGTACAAGTGGCTTGTACACAGGTCGGAGATGTACTAGGTTGTGATCCGATCTCCCCAGGGGCGGTAGGGCTGATGAGTTGTATGCCTCCCTCACGTTGGCAAAGAACAAGTCCAGTGTTTTGTTGTCTCTTGTGTGGCAGGTTACATACTGTGTGAAACTGGGCAGTGTGGATGATGGAGAGGCATGGTTGAAATCGCCAGACACAAGAAGGAGGGCCTGGGGGTGTTGTGACTGTAAATGGCTCAGCGTGGCTTGTAGGACCTCGCAGGCAGCGTCAGCTTTCGCAGAGGGGGGGACATATGCAGCTATCACGATGACATGTGATAGTTCCCTTGGTAGGTAGAAAGGTCTAATGCTCACAGCTAATAGTTCAATGTCCTTACAGCAAGTTTGATCCTTAATCACAATGTGCCTAGGATTACACCATCTATTATTCACAAACATTGCCAGCCCTCCTCCTTTCCTCTTACCGCTCTCCCTTGTCCTGTCTGCCCGAAGGAGTTTAAAAACCATCCAAGGAGACCAGAGGGTCAGGAGTAACTTCAGTGAGCCAAGTCTCTGTAAGTAGCATCATGCTGCACGCCCGAAACTCCTGATGCTGCCTGGTGAGCGCTGTTAGTTCATCCATCTTGTTTGCAAGAGATCTCACATTGCCCATGATGATGGAGGGAACAGCTGGTCGGTAACGCCTCTTTTTAATCCTCTGAAGAGTTCCTGCTCTGCATCCCCTCACCCGCTTTTTCTTTCTCCAAATCTCACGGGGGATGTGTGAGCAGATGGTATGCCCTCCTGCTGTGCCTCTGAGCTGCAGAATTTCCTCTCTTGTATAGACAAAGGAATTGTCTGCATACACAAAAGATCCCATTTTCAAGCAGAACAAAGACAGATAAAAAACAAAAAAAAAAAAAAAGTATCACAAGGGTCCAAGTCTTTGTGTGTGTTTCATAGTGCAAAGTCCTTAAGTAGAGAGGTACAAAAACGAGTCATAGAAAGAAAAATAAGATAGAGAGTCTCAGAGCTGCTGTAGCTGGCAGCCACTCTAGCGGCGCCATCTTGGAAAAAGAAAAAAAAAAAAAAAAAAAAAAAAAGGTACATACACTATATATATATACAGGTACATACACTATATATACAGCTACCGGTACATACACTATATATACAGCTACCGGTACATACACTATATATACAGCTACCGGTACATACACTATATATACAGCTACCGGTACATACACTATATATACAGCTACAGGTACATACACTATATATACAGCTACAGGTACATACAATATATATACAGCTACAGGTACATACACTATATATACAGCTACCGGTACATACACTATATATACAGCTACAGGTACATACACTATATATACAGCTACAGGTACATACACTATATATACAGCTACCGGTACATACATTATATATACAGCTACCGGTACATACACTATATATACAGCTACAGGTACATACACTATATATACAGCTACCGGTACATACACTATATATACAGCTACAGGTACATACACTGTATATACAGCTACAGGTACATACACTATATATACAGCTACAGGTACATACACTATATATATACAGCTACAGGTACATACACTATATATACAGCTACCGGTACATACACTATATATACAGTCATATGAAAAAGTTTGGGCACCCCTATGAATCTTAATCATTTTTAGTTCTAAATATTTGGCTGTTTGCAACAGCCATTTCAATTTGATATATCTAATAACTGATGGACACAGTAATATTTCAGGATTGAAATGAGGTTTATTATACTAACAGAAAATGTGCAATATGCATTAAACCAAAATTTGACCGGTGCAAAAGTATGGGCACCTCAACAGAAAAGTGACATTAATATTTAGTAGATCCTCCTTTTGCAAAAATAACAGCCTCTAGTCGCTT
This sequence comes from Leptodactylus fallax, assembly GCA_947044405.1. Lineage (NCBI taxonomy): Eukaryota > Metazoa > Chordata > Amphibia > Anura > Leptodactylidae > Leptodactylus > Leptodactylus fallax. Next base: position 672,738 of record CAMRHE010000637.1, read on the forward strand.
CCTGTAGCTTTTAATCAGTTCCTGGATCCTGGATGAAGGTATTTTTGACCATTCCTCTTTACAAAACAATTCCAGTTCAGTTAAGTTTGATGGTCGCCGAGCATGGACAGCCCGCTTCAAATGATCCCACAGATGTGCAATGATATTCAGGTCTGGGGACTGGGATGGCCATTCCAGAACATTGTAATTGTTCCTCTGCATGAATGCCTGAGTAGATTTGGATCATTGTCTTGCTGAAATATCCATCCCCGGCGTAACTTCAAATTCGTCACTGATTCTTGTACATTATTCTCAAGAATCTGCTGATACTGAGTTGAATCCATGCGACCCTCAACTTTAACAAGATTCCCGGTGCCGGCATTGGCCACACAGCCCCAAAGCATGATGGAACCTCCACCAAATTTTACAGTGGGTAGCAAGTGTTTTTCTTGGAATGCTGTGTTTTTTGGACGCCATGCAGAACGCCTTTTTGTATGACCAAACAACTCAATCTTTGTTTCATCAGTCCACAGGACCTTCTTCCAAAATGAAGCTGGCTTGTCCAAATGTGCTTTTGCATACCTCAGGCGACTCTGTTTGTGGCGTGCTTTCAGAAACGGCTTCTTTGGCATCACTCTCCCATACAGCTTCTCCTTGTGCAAAGTGTGCTGTATTGTTGACCGATGCACAGTGACACCATCTGCAGCAAGATGATGCTGCAGCTCTTTGGAGGTGGTCTGTGGATTGTCCTTGACTGTTCTCACCATTCTTCTTCTCTGCCTTTCTGATATTTTTCTTGGCCTGCCACTTCTGGGCTTAACAAGAACTGTCCCTGTGGTCTTCCATTTCCTTACTATGTTCCTCACAGTGGAAACTGACAGGTTAAATCTCTGAGACAACTTTTTGTATCCTTCCCCTGAACAACTATGTTGAACAATCTTTGTTTTCAGATCATTTGAGAGTTGTTTTGAGGAGCCCATGATGCCACTCTTCAGAGGAGATTCAAATAGGAGAACAACTTGCAATTGGCCACCTTAAATACCTTTTCTCATGATTGGATACACTTGGCTATGAAGTTCAAAGCTCAGTGAGGTTACAAAACCAATTTTGTGCTTCAGTAAGTCAGTAAAAAGTAGTTAGGAGTATTCAAATCAATAAAATGATAAGGGTACCCAAATTTTTGCACCGGTCAAATTTTGGTTTAATGCATATTGCACATTTTCTGTTAGTACAATAAACCTCATTTCAATCCTGAAATATTACTGTGTCCATCAGTTATTAGATATATCAAATTGAAATGGCTGTTGCAAACACCCAAATATTTAGAACTAAAAATGATTAAGATTAATAGGGGTGCCCAAACTTTTTCATATGACTGTATATACAGCTACAGGTACATACACTATATATACAGCTACCGGTACATACACTATATATATATACAGCTACAGGTACATACACTATATATACAGCTACAGGTACATACACTATATATACAGCTACAGGTACATACACTATATATACAGCTACAGGTACATACACTATATATACAGCTACAGGTACATACACTATATATACAGCTACTGGTACATACACTATATATACAGCTACAGGTACATACACTATTGTGAAAGATCCTCAGTGCGCCAACACCGCTTTGGCTCACACCTGAGTCTTCTTTCATATAAACCACACTCACCGCCAGTGAGTGCCGGGTTCACAAGATAAATACAAGACAAGCTTTCTAAATTTTGTATATTTATTAACCCCTAAATGGGTCGGTATTAACATCTAACACATGCAGTTCAGAACAGATATGCAGATATATACAAGCATTAACAGTTACTAGTTACAAGATACAGTGCAATAAAATAAAAGGGCATAAAAGTGAAATAATTACTTTACCACACACTCACACATGCTCTAGTATGTGTGAATAACCAGTGGAGTTAATCAATGGAGGTAGCGGCATTCCAGCCTGCATTCTCATAACAGTATATCCCAGTAGTGGTCTGTCATAGTCTCCTCTCAGTGGAAGTCTGTCTGTAATCTCCTGTAGTCTGTCTGTAAAAACTCTCACTGACCTATTACCTCATCTTTTATACCCTTGATGACACCACCCAGAATGAGGTCACTGGCGACAACCAGTCTGATTGATTAACGCACTCAAGTCACGATTCTTTGTAAGGAAATGTGACCAAGTGGAATGATACAATGTTATCAACCATATCTGATCTACCAGCTCAGGCTGACCAATGCATGTTTGTTTGATCAGCCAGGACTGTGTAGGAATTCAATGGAGCCCTGCTGGGATGGATACAAAGCCCTATTGTTACAAGGTTACCCTACTGATAACATACATCTAAGATTAGGGCTGTGCACATTATGAATCAATGGAAGGAATAGGGAGATACGATACCCAGAGATCAAAATACATCTCTGAGTTATAGCCATATTTAAGCAGAATCATCACACCTCCCCCTTTAGATGGGGCTTGTAGGAAGTAGGGGCCTGTCCCCCTCTTCTGGGAGCACCTCTGCCGCTTCAGCTCCTCAGGCTCTGGCCCCAAGGCTTCACAACCCCCAGGGTCCCAGTAGACTCGGGCCTTGTCAGACTCCGAGGGTGGTTGAGCGGCACGCGCCTTCAATATGTCCAGACTAGGGTCAGCTTGGACAGCATCTCTGAACTCTTGGCTGGAGTGAGACAAAAGAGAGGTGCATGTTACATAACTGCCGGACCCTTCTGGCTCTCTAGTCTGACTAGGGACACGTCTAAGGTTCAGGCCCTGATCCACATACACTTGGCTACCTCCTGCCTGTTCTGGGTCCGCTGAGTGCTGGCACCCTGTGGAGCCACACTCATAACCCCAAGTCTTTGGGATACCAGTTCGGAGACCCCATCCCGGCGGTCTCTCAGGGTCTCTCTCACACTAGCCGCTAGTTGGGAGAGTTCTAGGGGATTCTGCACCTCCCCTTTTGCTTCCAAACCTAGGGGCACCTCTGGTTCTGGCACAGGTATGTTTGGACCCTGTTCATCCTGTACTTGGGTGGGTGATGGTGATACCTTGGGCAAATGACTGAGATCATGCTTCCCCAAACCATCCCCCCTCACTACATTGACAGGTAATACATTGGACATACCCTCTTCTTGGATCACACCTCCAGTACCCCATGCCATCTGTACTTGGGCCATGGGCACTCCTGGAATAGAACTGGACAGAAGAGACATGTATGTCTCATACCGGTTGGACTCCTCCGGCTTCAAGGGAGTGAGGCTAGTCATGGCGGTCTCAGCACCGACTCCAGGTGGTGTAGGCAACGGTTCAAGGGTCAGAACGCCCTCCACCCTTGTAGCACTCTGGCTGCGGGCTAACACCGCACTACCAGATGTCCGTCCCTCACCTGGATTGGCCATAAGATCCACATAGCCTACCTGACCACCTGGCACATGGTCAGCAGTTGGGTGCTTATCGGATGCACTGGGCGAAATAGTAGAAGTCGCTTCCAGTGACTCAGAAGAGCTACCCTGTACACTTTCACAACAAGCATTGGCAATTACATTGACAGTACATTCATTAGCAATTGTTAATTCACACCAGGCCTCAATTAGATCTGTGGTAGACAGATTAACAAGCTGGGAGGGCGACGCCCCCGCAGATGTGGGTGTGTCTACAGACAAAGTCTCATTGGCTCCTAGCACGGGGGTGAACAAAGCATCAATAACATTTTTGCTGAGCTGGGTTGCAGGAAGCTCATTTGCATCTTCCGTGCTCTCAGCTGAAGGCAACTCATTAGCATTTACACTTACTGCCATGGGAAGTATCTCAGAGGGGGGGTTACGGACCCTCTCTGCAGATATGACAGACACATTATCAGCATTAATCATAGACAGTTTATCACAGTAAATTGGGGTTCTCCCCACCCCATATTGGGACACCATAGGTCCTAAATCACATCCCAACAGTACATTAGCCGGCAAATCAGTCAATAGTCCCACAGTCCGCATTCCTTTTCCTGCACCCCCGTCCAGATACACAGATGGGCCACCTGCTGTGGCTTGGGAAGCAGGGAAGTTCTCAGGGCGGTTGGGGCACTCCTCCTTGAAATGTCCTGTCTGGTGACAGGCATGGCCCCGCCGTACCTCCCCTTGGGGTTTGGGAAAGGTCACCCGGGCGCCTAGAGTTCTTGGGACAGGGGAGGGACCACCCGGGGCATAGTTTGTCTCACCCGACCTGACGACAGACGTCTGTGGTGAACTCCGGCCTGACCTCTCTTTCCAACTTGAGGGTCTGTGCAGGGTTGTTGGAGTTTGTGCCTGCTGGGAGAGCTCCATCCTTTTGAGCTCAAGCTGATACTGCCGCTCTTGTTCTGCAGCTTCACGATCGGTCTGCCTTTCTGCAGCTTCCGGAAAGCGGCACAACACCTGCAGGTATGTGTTAAGGTCACTGGTGCCTACTTGCTGCAGGGCCATTTGCCAGTATGAAGCCATTTCCCCAGCAGGGCTGGGGTTACTGGTCCCTCCTGGTGAAGTAATCCTTGGGACCGGGCTGCTTGCCGCACTTCCTGGCCTAGCCCCAAAATCAGGACTCTGCGCGATTCTCTGCATGGCTGTGGCTGCCTCCATGTCAGCCATACGCTCAGGATCTCCAAAAGCCTGGTTCTGCAGTTCTGAAGATCTGCTTCTGAGCCCACTAGCCATCCACTGGTATTTGCCAAATAAAAGATAGGATAGAATACAAAGAGTAAGGGAGGGGAGCAGCACTGTATCAAACTTTCACTGTATCTTAATGCTTGCTTTAATACCGAGCTTGTCTCATAGGATTACCACAATCCCCAGCATGTGAGTAATAAAGGTCACCAACACACGCCGTTTATCCTAAGATCCCACTACGCTGCCACCAATGTGAAAGATCCTCAGTGCGCCAACACCGCTTTGGCTCACACCTGAGTCTTCTTTCATATAGAAACCACACTCACCGAAAGTGAGTGCCTGGTTCACAAGATAAATACAAGACAAGCTTTCTAAATTTTATATATTTATTAACCCCTAAATGGATCGGTATTAACATCTAACACATGCAGTTCAGAACAGATATGTAGATATATGCAAGCATTAACAGTTACTAGTTACAATATACAGTACTTAAAATAAAAGGGAATAAAGGTGAAATAATTACTTTACCACGCATCTCCTTGATGTGGCTCTATAGTCCAACACTCACACATGCTCTGTCATGTGTGAATAACCAGTGGAGGCTTCCAGGGCTGTGGAGTCGGTACGCCAAAGCCCCGACTCCGACTCCTCAATTTCCCCTGACTCCGACTCCACCAAAATAGGCACCGACTCCGACTCCACAGCCCTGGACTGCTAAACCTTATAGGTTCACTCAGAACTCAGTCCCATCATTATATGAGGAATAGAACAGACCTTTACAGGACATTTCATCATTTTCAACATTTCATCATTTTCCCAAATTCTTATGAAAATATATTCAGCACATACTGCATTGTACTACTAACTGTACCAATTTATTATATATTTTGGGAGTCGGAGTCGGTCCATTTTATACCGACTCCACCAAAATAGGCACCGACTCCGACTCCACAGCCCTGGAGGCTTCTCAGCATGTGGCAACAATCCAGCCTGCATGCTCTTCACAGTGGTCTGTCTTTAAAAACTCTGTATTCTCCTGTAGTCTGTGATGGTCTGCAATAACTCCCCCACTGGCCTCTTACCTCATCTGTTATACCCTTGATGACACCACCCAGAATGAGGTCACCGGCAACAGCCAGTCTGATTGATTAACGCACTCAAGTCACAATTCTTTGTAAGGAAATGTGACCAAGTGGAATGATACAATGTTATCAACCATATCTGATCTACCAGCTCAGGCTGACCAATGCATGTTTGTTTGATCAGCCAGGACTGTGTAGGAATTCAAGGGAGCCCTGCTGGGATGGATACAAAGCCCTATTGTTACAAGGTTACCCTACTGATAACATACATCTAAGATTAGGGCTGTGCACATTATGAATCAATGGAAGGAATAGGGAGATACGATACCCAGAGATCAAAATACATCTCTGAGTTATAGCCATATTTAAGCAGAATCATCACAACTATATATACAGCTACAGGTACATACACTATATATATACAGCTACCGGTACATACACTATATATACAGCTACCGGTACATACTCTATATATACAGGTACATACACTATATATACAGCTACAGGTACATACACTATATATACAGCTACAGGTACATACACTATATATACAGCTACAGATACATACACTGTATATACAGCTACAGATACATACACTGTATATACAGCTACAGGTACATACACTATATATACAGCTACAGGTACATACACTATATATACAGCTACAGGTACATACACTACATATACAGCTACAGGTACATATACTATATATACAGCTACCGGTACATACACTATATATACAGCTACAGGTACATACACTACATATACAGCTACAGGTACATATACTACATATACAGCTACCGGTACATACACTATATATACAGCTACCGGTACATACACTATATATACAGCTACAGGTACATACACTATATATACAGGTACTGGTACATACACTATATATACAGCTACCAATACATACACTATATATACAGCTACCGGTACATACACTATATATACAGCTACCGGTACATACACTATATATACAGCTACAGGTACATACACTATATATACAGCTACAGGTACATATACTATATATACAGCTACAGGTACATATACTATATATACAGGTACCGGTACATACACTATATATATACACAGCTACAGGTACATACACGATATATAAAGCTACAGGTACATACACTATATATACAGCTACCGGTACATACACTATATATACAGCTACAGGTACATACACTATATATACAGCTACCGGTACATACACTATATATATACAGCTACAGGTACATACACTATATATACAGCTTTTTTTTTTATCTCGCGCCACTTTTTTGTTGTAAGTGATAATGGAAATCTATGGCAATTTATAAATGACAAAGATCTTAGATTCTAACGTATCGCTGTGTGCCTGATTTATGAGTATTTAGTTACTATAGGTAGGTACATGGTCTGGGTGTACTCTGTAGTTACTATAGGTAGGTTCATGGTCTGGGTGTACTCTGTAGTTACTATAGGTAGGTTCATGGTCTGGGTGTATTCTGTAGTTACTATAGGTAGGTTCATGGTCTGGGTGTACTCTGTAGTTACTATAGGTAGGTTCATGGTCTGGGTGTACTCTGTAGTTACTATAGGTAGGTACATGATCTGGGTGTACTCTGTAGTTACTATAGGTAGGTACATGGTCTGGGTGTACTCTGTAGTTACTATAGGTAGGTTCATGGTCTGGGTGTACTCTGTAGTTACTATAGGTAGGTACATGGTCTGGGTGTACTCTGTAGTTACTATAGGTAGGTACATGGTCTGGGTGTACTCTGTAGTTACTATAGGTAGGTTCATGGTCTGGGTGTACTCTGTAGTTACTATAGGTAGGTTCATGGTCTGGGTGTACTCTGTAGTTACTATAGGTAGGTACATGATCTGGGTGTATTCTGTAGTTACTATAGGTAGGGTCATGGTCTGGGTGTACTCTGTAGTTACTATAGGTAGGTACACGGTCTCGGTGTACTCTGTAGTTACTATAGGTAGGTTCACGGTCTGGGTGTATTCTGTAGTTACTATAGGTAGGTTCATGGTCTGGGTGTATTCTGTAGTTACTATAGGTAGGTTCATGGTCTGGGTGTACTCTGTAGTTACTATAGGTAGGTTCATGGTCTGGGTGTACTCTGTAGTTACTATAGGTAGGTTCATGGTCTGGGTGTATTCTGTAGTTACTATAGGTAGGGTCATGGTCTGGGTGTACTCTGTAGTTACTATAGGTAGGTTCATGGTCTGGGTGTACTCTGTAGTTACTATAGGTAGGTTCATGGTCTGGGTGTATTCTGTAGTTACTATAGGTAGGTTCATGGTCTGGGTGTATTCTGTAGTTACTATAGGTAGGTTCATGGTCTGGGTGTACTCTGTAGTTACTATAGGTAGGTTCATGGTCTGGGTGTACTCTGTAGTTACTATAGGTAGGTACATGGTCTGGGTGTACTCTGTAGTTACTATAGGTAGGTTCATGGTCTGGGTGTACTCTGTAGTTACTATAGGTAGGTTCATGGTCTGGGTGTATTCTGTAGTTACTATAGGTAGGTTCATGCTCTGGGTGTACTCTGTAGTTACTATAGGTAGGTTCATGGTCTGGGTGTATTCTGTAGTTACTATAGGTAGGTTCATGGTCTGGGTGTATTCTGTAGTTACTATAGGTAGGTTCATGGTCTGGGTGTACTCTGTAGTTACTATAGGTAGGTACATGGTCTGGGTGTATTCTGTAGTTACTACAGGTAGGTGCATGGTCTGGGTGTACTCTGTAGTTACTATAGGTAGGTTCATGGTCTCGGTGTACTCTGTAGTTACTATAGGTAGGTACTATAGTCTGCGGATTCCACTTTACTGGCAATTCTTGGGCTCTGCAAAAGTGGCATGGTGTCCAAAAAGCAAAATAGCGCTCCTTCCCTTCTGTGCCCAATCAGCAGTTTATACCACATATGGCAGTAAGTACGTTATCCTGGGCACACCAGTGTCATACATGGGGGCATAAACTGCCATTTGGGCACACAGCAGGGGGCAGATGTGAAGGAGCGCTATGTGCTTTTGGAGCGCAGATTTAGACTGTTGGTGTTTGGACGCCGTGTCACATTTGCAGAGACCCTAAAATTCTCCCTACAAAATGGGGTCACTTCTTGGGGAGTTCCAGTTTACTGGCACCTCCAGGGCTCTGCGAAAACAACATGGCGACCAGAAAGTCCCTCTAAATCTGTACTCCAAAAGCTAAAAAACCACAGTGCTCCTTCCCTTCTGAGCCCTGCTGTGTGCCCAAGCAGCAGGTTACACCCACATATAGAATGTTTTGTCCCCGGGATAGCCCACATAATAGTTTTAGGAGTTCATGTCTCTGATGCCACAAAGTGGCCGCAACATATTCTGAAATTGGATATTTCTTCAAAAACTTCAATTTTCACTTTGTACATTAATTTTTGGGAAGCATTTTTAGGCTCAAAATGATAATACCCCTTGATACATTCCTTGGGGGGGGTGTAGTTTCTAAAATGGGGTCACTTTTGGGGGTTTCCATTGTATTGGTACTTTAGGGGCTCTGCAAATGCGACACCTGAAAACTATTCCAGCCACATCTGCCCTCCAAAACCAAATAGCGCTCTTTCCATTCCGAGCCCCGCCATGTACCCATACAGCAGATTACAACCACATATGGGGCATTTCTGTGTTCAGGAGAAATTGTTTAACAAACTGTGGGGGCTTTTTCTCCTTTAACCCCTTGTGAAAATGAAAACTTTGGGGATAAAGTGACGTTTTAGTAATTTTTCATTTATACCTCCCAATGTTAGTAAAATCTGTGAAACAGCTGTGGGGTCAAAATGCTCACTATACTCCTTGATACATTCTGTGAGGGGTGTAGTTTCCAAAATGGGGTCACTTTTAGGGGGTTTCCATTGTTTTGGTACTTTGGGGGCTTCGCAAATGAGACACCTGAAAACTATTCCAGCAAATTCTGCTTTTCACACCCCCAGTGTCGCTCCTTCCCTTCCGTGCACTGCCGTGTGCCCAAACATCAGTTACACCCACATGTGGGGGATTTCTGTGCTCAGGAGAAATTGTATAATAAACTGGGAGATGCATTTTCTCCTTTAGCCCTTTGTGAATGTGTTAAATTTAGGGCTAAATGAAGGGATTAGTGGAAAAAAATGAAATGTCTAAATTTCACCTCCATATTGTTTTAATTCTTGTGAAATGCTTCAAGGGTTAACAAACTTCCCAAATGCTGTTTTGAATTATGTGAGGGGTGCAGTTTTGAAAATGGGGTGATTTATGGGGGTTTCTAATATAGAGGCCTTTATAATCTTCTTCAGAACTGAAGTGGTCCCTAAAAAATTAGTTTGGGAAATTTTCTTGAAAATCTGGAAAATCGCTGTTACACTTGTAAGCCTTCTAACATCCAAAATAACAGGACGATTAAAAGATGATGCCGATATATAGCAGAGATATGGTAGATAATATGTATTAATGTATTTGGGTGGTGTGACTGTCTGAAAAGCAGAGAATTTTACATTTTGAAAATTGCGATTTTTTTTTTTTTTTTTTTTTTTTCCAAATTTCCATCAAATATCCTATTTTTTATAAATAAATACAAAAATATTGATTAGTGTTTACCACTAACATGAAGTACAATGTGTCACGAGAAAACAATCTCAAAATCACTTGTGTAAGTTAAAGCGTCTCAAAGTTCTTGCCACAAAGTGACACATGTCAGTTTTGAAAAACAAGGCCTGGTCCTTAACGCACTTTTGGGCTGTGTCCTTAAGGGGTTAAGGATGCTAAGATATCAATTAATATGTGCATACACCAGACACAGTATTATTCTTTTAAAATTATTGTGCATGATTGTTTTAAAGTGTTTTTTTTTTTTTTTAACCTACTTGGTCACATGTCAGTGCTTTCTACTATATAAGACTGCACTAAACAACGGCTACCAGTATACCAGTGAAGTCTGAGGAAGGAGCAGTAGGCTCTGAAACGCGTTACTACCTGGTTTTTCTTTTTTGTTTTTTATTTTGTTATTTTGTTGCATTTATTGCTGTCTGTATACTCCAAATAAAAAATCCATCCTTGGACAACCATATTCGGAGTTAATTCCGTTTAATCTGGAGGAATCGCGGCCACAGCGGTGCCTACGAGGGAGCGCAGGAAAATTGGGTCCAGCTTTGTGTTTTTTGTGAAGATTCACACAGCCATATTATTTATCTTTCTCCTGGTCTCTCTATTTTGGAGCTCAGGACTGGGACACCATCACTGCAGCGCCCCCACAAAGCCTCTATAATAAGACGCAAAAGTTGTTGTGTATCACACAACACCTCAAGGTAATTTTCCACCTATAAGGGGATCCTGGGATTATTTCACTTGCACATTTAAGGTCCCGCACAAGGGAGCGCCCTGTTGTATTTTTTCTTTTCAGAATTTGGTTTTCATTACCTGTAATCCATAATCAACATTTACAGAACTAAAACACTTGAAATAGAAGACTCTGTGTGTGTGTAAAGAATCTAGAAATTATAGAAGGTCACTTTATTAATGTAATTACTGAAAGAAACAAATGTTTCAAAGATATTCTAATTTATTGAGATGCCCCTGTAGGCAGGTGTAGCCCTTAGTGATATGTACATACAGGCGTAGGCCTTAGTGATATGTACATACAGGCGGAGGCCTTAGTGATATGTACATACAGGCGGAGGCCTTAGTGATATGTACATACAGGCGTAGTCCTTAGTGATATGTACATACAGGCGGAGGCCTTAGTGATATGTACATACAGGCGTAGTCCTTAGTGATATGTACATGCAGGCGTAGGCCTTAGTGATATGTACATACAGGCGGAGGCCTTAGTGATATGTACATACAGGCGTAGTCCTTAGTGATATGTACATACAGGCGTAGTCCTTAGTGATATGTACATACAGGCGTAGGCCTTAGTGATATGTACATACAGGCGTAGGCCTTAGTGATATGTACATACAGGCGTAGTCCTTAGTGATATGTACATACAGGCGTAGGCCTTAGTGATATGTACATACAGGCGTAGGCCTTAGTGATATGTACATACAGGCGTAGTCCTTAGTGATATGTACATACAGACGTAGTCCTTAGTGATATGTACATACAGGTGTAGTCCTTAGTGATATGTACATACAGGCGGAGGCCTTAGTGATATGTACATACAGGCGTAGTCCTTAGTGATATGTACATACAGGCGGAGGCCTTAGTGATATGTACAGACAGGCGTAGTCCTTAGTGATATGTACATACAGGCGTAGGCCTTAGTGATATGTACATGCAGGCGGAGGCCTTAGTGATATGTACATACAGGCGTAGTCCTTAGTGATATGTACATACAGACGTAGGCCTTAGTGATATGTACATACAGGCGGAGGCTATGATATGTACATACATATGTGATATGTAGGAGGCTATGATATGTACATACATATGTGATATGTACATACAGGCGTAGTCCTTAGTGATATGTACATACAGGCGTAGGCCTTAGTGATATGTACATACAGGCGTAGGCCTTAGTGATATGTACATACAGGCGGAGGCTATGATATGTACATACATATGTGATATGTAGGAGGCTATGATATGTACATACATATGTGATATGTACATACAGGTGGAGGCCTTAGTGATATGTACATACAGGCGGAGGCCTTAGTGATATGTACATACAGGCGGAGGCCTTAGTGATACGTACATACAGGCGGAGGCCTTAGTGATACGTACATACAGGCGGAGGCCTTAGTGATACGTACATACAGGCGGAGGCCTTAGTGATACGTACATACAGGCGGAGGCCTTAGTGATACGTGCATACAGGCGTAGTCCTTAGTGATATGTGCATACAGGCGTAGTCCTTAGTGATATGTGCATACAGGCGGAGCCCTTAGTGATATGTACATACAGGCGTAGTCCTTAGTGATATGTACATACAGGCGTAGGCCTTAGTGATATGTACATACAGGCGTAGGCCTTAGTGATACGTACATACAGGCGTAGTCCTTAGTGATATGTACATACAGGCGTAGGCCTTAGTGATATGTACATGCAGGCGTAGTCCTTAGTGATATGTACATACAGGCGTAGTCCTTAGTGATACGCACATACAGGCGGAGGCCTTAGTGATATGACTGAACTCTGCACAGGTTGGACTCTTATTTTCAGGAGGTTTGGTGCCGATAACTTTTTGTTTGGTTTCCACTTTCAGCAACTAATATACATTTATTTGCATTTTTTTTTTATAAAATATTCACTTTAAATCAAAACTGCATAAAGGTTCCTGTTCGCATACAGTACTAAGTGACATTCTGACAACGCTGCAGGTGTCTACTTTAAGACAATATATAGGTATGGGGGGTTAGTATGATTTTTTTTAATGTTGCAATTTAGGTTTTATTTGAACATCTCAAAACTGTGAAAATTCCCCTGGCAGCCAGAGGTGCAAAATATCCGAAAACCCCTGGCAGCAAAAGGGTTAAACCTTCTTCGGTGGGAAGACCAGGTACAACAGAGTTGAAATACTGGAAACAAATAAATGCAATAAGTGTATATCATATGTACAAAGATAAACATACAGTATATAGGCTAGAGTATACAAGGCGGCATCAATAAATTGGATAACATCCACAAGGAGCGGATTCGATGGATGTTCTTGAGTTGGAGGCGGCAGGAGGTGTTGAGGGTTAGAATATGCGGCTTGAAGGATAGGTCAGAGTCTAAGGTTATCCCAAGGCAGCGGGCCTGTGGGACAGGGGTGAGAGTGGTTCCATTAACTATGATAGATTGGTCAAGTAGAGGGGCCGTGGGACTAGGGTGAGAGTGGTTCCACTAATTTTGATAGATGGGTTAGGAAGGGGGACCATGCGATGAGGAGGGGTGAAGATTATGAACTCCGTTTTCTCCATGTTGAGTTTGAGAAAGCGGGAGGAGAGAAAGGAGGCTACGGCTGCTAGACATGCTGGGACTCTGGACAACAGGGAGGTAATGTCTGGTCCAGAGAGATATATTTGGGTGCCGTCAGCATAGCAATGGTAATGGAAACCATGGGATTCTATGAGTTGGCCAAGGCCTAGGGTGTAGATTGAGAACAGGAGGGGTCCTAGGACGGAGCCTTGGGGGACACCTACAGAAAGAGGGCATGGTGGGGAGGTGGTGTGTGAGAGTGGGAGATGCTGAATGTAAAGTTGGTGAGGTATGAGGAGATCCAGGAAAGGGCCAGGTCTGAGATGCCAAGGGATGAGATAGTTTCTAGTAGGAGGGAATGGTCGACTGTGTCAAAGACAGAGGAGAGGTCGAGGAGGAGGAGGACAGAATAGTTACGTTTGGCTTTGGCAGTTAGAAGGTCGTTAGTGACCTTGGTTAGGGCAGTTTCTGTGGAGTGATGGGGTCTGAAGCCTGACTGTTGTCTGTCAAAGAGCATATTGGACGAGAGATAGGAGGACAGTTCGGAGTGGACGTGTTGCTCCAGCAATTTTGAGGCATATGGGAGCAGAGAGATGGGGCGATAGTTGGCTGGAGAGGACGGGTCGAGGGAGGGTTTCTTAAGTATAGGTGTGACGGTAGCATGTTTGAAGGCGGAGGGGAAGGATCTGTTGGTTAGGGCTAGGTTGAAGAGATGGGTTAGGGCAGGAGTAATGTCTTCAGAGAGTTTAAGGATGAGATGTGACTGGATTGGGTCGAGTGTACAGGAGGTGAGGTGAGATTTAGAGATTAGGGTGGAGAGCTTTTCATCAGTGATGGTGGAGAAACAGGTTAAAGATGATGAGCACCGAGCAGTTGGATAGAGTGGTTGTCGGGGGTGTAGGGTGAGACTGTCTCCTATGGTGTCAATTTTGCTTTTGAAGTAAGAGGCAGATTCATCAGCTGTGATGAGTGACGTCGGAGGGGGCACAGGAGGGCGGAGAAGGGAGTTGAAGGTTGCGAATAGCTGTTTGGGGTTGCAGGATAGGGCAGATATTAGTGTGGTGAAGTAGACCTGCTTTGCAGAGGTGAGTGCGTTCTTGAATGTGAGAACTGCCTCTTTGTACCTAAGGAAGTCCTCCTGGGAGTGGCTTTTCCTCCAGAGGCGTTCTGCAACCCGTGAGTCACGTCTCAGTTTTTTAGTCAGGTCAGTGTGCCAGGACTGCCTATTGATCGGCCGGGTTCTGGTGTTCGTGAGAGAGACTACAGAGTCAAGGGCTGAGGTAATGGTGGTATTGTAGAAGTCAGCGGCGGTATCTGCGTCCTGGAGTGAGGATATGTCAGCGAGTGGTCGGAGAGAGTCTGAGAGCGTGCGGATGTCAAGGCGATTAAGGTTCCTGCGGGGGTGGGGGGGGGGGGGGGGTGTTGGTTTAGGGGGTTGGGGGGTCTATTACAGAGGAGAGGGCCGAGAACGTCAGCAGGTTGTGGTCATAGATCGTGGACTGAGAGTTAGAAAGGTTGACTAGAGAGCAGAGGCGGGTGAATATGAGGTCCAGCGTGTACCCCTTTGTGTGGGTGGCAGGAGACTGGAAGCGGTGGGGTGGGATGTGTTAATGGGGATGTTGAAATCCCCCATGATGGTGGTGGTGGTGTCTGTGGATAGGAAGTGCATTAGCCAGGTGGTGAAGTGGTCGATAAAGGCAGCGGTAGGCCCTGGCAGTCGATATATGACGGCCAGTTGGAGGGCGAGTAAATGCGAACAGAGTGCACTTCAAAGGAGGGGAGGGCGAGAGCAGGTAGCAGTTGGATTGGGCAAAGGAGCAATTGTCAGATAGGAGTACGCCTACACCTCCACCAGGTTTATTGTTGGGGCGGGGAGTGTGTGAGAATTGCAGACCTCCATAGGAGAGGGCAGCAGCGGAGGCGGTGTCTGAGGGTGTTATCCACGTTTCTGTGATACCAAGAAATGATAGTTTATGAAAAATGAAGAGGTCGTGGATGTAGTCACGTTTGTTGTATACAGAGCAAGCACTGCATAGTGCACCGGGGAGGGGCAGGAGCGGGTAAGATAGGGGTAAGATTTAGGGGGTTTCATGCACTGTTGCCGGTTGTTCGGAAATATTCGACAGCAGGGAAGTGCTGGGGAGGTCCAGGATTAGGAGATGTCGACAGAAGTGAGGAGTAGCAGGGAGAGGGATAGCAGGTGTAAGGAGGAGAGAGTGTGGAGAGGTTGTGTGTGTCTGGGGCAGAAAGCTTGTAGGTGTGTGAGTAGCTGCGCAGAGAAGGTGAGATGGTGGGGTAAGAATAGATGGAGAGATAAAGATATTCTTGGTGACGTGGCTGGTTTGGGGTGGAAAAGTGGTTTTTATAAGTATGGGAAGAACAACAGTGATTATAGTGAGAAGCATTTCTATAGCTAATGACTAAGTTTCCTCTTAGTGGCGAGTTACCTTCAGTACCAATTCTGGCCTAATTCTGGTCTGTACACTTAGAAACTGCACTTACCAAGGTCATAACTGACCACTGCTCTAGGATTTATACTAACTGCAATACATTTGTTTCATGTGTATCAGGTGTGAATAGGGGGAGTGGAAACAGCAGATAGAATCAGAGACATCAGGAAGGGACAGGTGAGAAACCAGCAGGGGGATGGAGACAGGGGTTTCAAAGACAATACAATTACAAAGTGGAAAGTAACATACCAGAAGATAGATATAATAACATCAGCAAGCAGAGGTATATTATGAATGGAGCAGCAGATGTATTCAGTATATGGGTCCAGTACACGTCGCGCGCAGACGGCCCCCGCTACGTACACGTCGCGCGCAGACGGCCCCGCTACGTACACGGCGCGCGCAGACGGCCCCGCTACGTACACGTCGCGCGCAGACGGCCCCGCTACGTACACGTCACACATATAACTTTAGCTCATTCAGACTAGACCTTAACACCTGATCATGTGACTGTGACATCATTAAAGGTCCTTTAGCCTACTAGCAAATTAACTTATACAGGACCTTATCATGTGACTCGTTGACTCCTCCCATGTGTGACATCATCACAGGTCCTGTAACCACGGTTACTGTACAGGTATATGGTGGTCGGGTTGAGTCTAAATCCTAGTGGGCTAAAGGACCTGGTCCCTCTGGCCACTAGAATTTAGCCTGTTTTATGTAAAAAAAAACTAAATCCTAGTGGGATAAAGGACATGTAATGTATATAGACGTGTAATGGGGTTTTGTTATTTTTTGAGTTTTGAAGAACCTTACAACCCAAGCTAGCATTTTAAGAGGCCACAGAATGGATCCATTCAAAGTTGGTCAAAGTGTGGACTGATGCTCAGGTGGCCGCCAATAATAATAACAATATTAAGAACAACAACGTTATTTATATAGCACCAACATATTCCGTAGCACTTTACAAACCAGAGGACACATGGACAGTATGAGACATTACAATATCACACAATAGGAGTGAGGGCCCGGACACAAGAGCTTACATTCTATGAGGAGATAGGGGGGACATAAGAGGTCAGGGGGTTTGTTTGCTACAATGGTCCAGCCATCTTTTATTAGAAAAGGTTGGGTGACTGAATCTGTATGAATCCATCAGCAGCCGGTATCTGGGAATGAACAGATACTAAATACGAGGAGTGCAGTGTTATTAAGGTGTTATTCAGGGGCGTAAATATCGCGGTAGCGGCACAGGGCCCGGGACATTAGGGGCCCCAGAGCCCTGTGACAGCCGCTACTGTGAACCCCACAAACCAGTAACGATCGCGGCGGTCGCAGGGGGTGCGACCACGAATGGACCCGGCAGGGTACGGAGCCCGCAGCCAGCTGGAGATGGCTGGGCCCCGAACCATTATGATAGCGGTCAGGGAAAGCCTGGTTCCCCGACCGCTATACATACTGTTATTGGAAAGGGGCCCTGGCATATTGCAGGCCTCTTTCCAATAGATGGCAGCCCAGGGGAGGTGACTGAAAATAATAAATATATATTCTCACCTCTCCTGGGCACAGCCTTCTCCCCGGCGCTCTTCCGTCATGTGACTGAGGCCTGTGATTAGGCCCCAGCGGTCACATGGGGCGTGGCCGTGTAATGACCTCAGTGCACCCCCATGTGACCGCTGAGGCCCAATCACAGTCCTCGGCAGCGACATCGGAAGAGGGCCTGAAGACGGCAGGATGGAGCGAGGATGCCAAGGAAAGGTAAGGCAAGGTGAGTATGAATGTTTGTTATTTTTAATCACCTTCCCTGGGTCTCCGATTATTATACTCTGGGGTCTGAGGAGACCCCAAAGTATAGTAATAGCACCGAAGCAGAGGGGGGCTGTTGGGAGCTTATACTACTGTGTGGGGGCCCCTGTAGAGCATATAATACTGTGTGGGGGCTACTGTAGAGCATATAATACTGGTTGGGGGCTACTGTAGAGCATATAATACTGTGTGGGGGCCCCTGTAGAGCATATAATACTGTGTGGGGGCCACTGTAGAGCATATAATACTGGTTGGGGGCTACTGTAGAGCATATAATACTGTGTGGGGGCCACTGTAGAGCATATAATACTGTGTGGGGGCCACTGTAGAGCATATAATACTGGTTGGGGGCCACTGTAGAGCATATAATACTGGGTGGGGGCCACTGTAGAGCATATAATACTGGGTGGGGGCCACTGTAGAGCATATAATACTGGGTGGGGGCCACTGTAGAGCATATAATACTGGGTGGGGGCCACTGTGGGGGGCATATAATACTGGGTAGGGCCCACTGTGGGGGGCATATAATACTGGGTCGGGCCCACTGTGGGGAGCATATAATACTAGGTGGGGCCACTGTGGGGAGCATATAATAATAGGTGGGGCCACTGTAGGGAGCATATAATACTGGGTAGGGGGCCACTGTAGAGCATATAGTACTAGGTGGGGCCACTGTAGAGCATATAATACTGGGTGGGGGCTACTGTGGGGGGCATATAATACTGGGTGGGGGCCACTGTGGGAAGCATATAATACTAGGTGGGGCCACTGTGGGGAGCATATAATAATAGGTGGGGCCACTGTAGGGAGCATATAATACTGGGTAGGGGGCCACTGTAGTGCATATAATACTAGGTGGGGCCACTGTAGAGCATATAATACTGGGTGGGGGCCACTGTGGGGAGCATATAATAATAGGTGGGGCCACTGTAGGGAGCATATAATACTGGGTAGGGGCCACTGTAGAGCATATAGTACTAGGTGGGGCCACTGTAGAGCATATAATACTGGGTGGGGGCATATAATAATGGGTGGGGACCACTGTGGGGAGCATATAATAATAGGTGGGGCCACTGTAGGGAGCATATAATACTGGGTAGGGCCACTGTAGAGCATATAGTACTAGGTGAGGCCACTGTAGAGCATATAATACTGGGTGGGGGCATATAATACTGGGTGGGGGCCACTGTGGGGAGCATATAATACTGTGTGGGGCCCACTGTAGAGCATATAATACTAGGTGGGGCCACTGTAGGGAGCATATAATACTGTGTGGGGCCCACTGTAGAGCATATAATACTGGGTGGGGACCACTGTGGGGAGCATATAATACTGTGTGGGGGCCACTGTAGGGAGCATATAATACTGGGTGGGGCCCTCTATGGGGGGCATATAATACTGGGTGGGTACCACTGTGGAAAGCATATAATATCGGGTGGGGACCACTGTGGGAAACATATAATATAATACTGGGTGGGGACCACTGTGTGGAGCATATTATACTGTGTGTTGGGGTTGCAATGTAGAGCATATAATGCTGTATGGGGGCCACTGTGGAGCATATAATGCTGTGTGGGGGCCACTGTTGAGCATATAATACTATCTGGGGCCACTGTTGAGCATATTTTACTGTTTGGGGACCCGTAACCAGTTCGGGGGGGGGGGGGGCATGTCAAATGTTTGCCTTGGGGCCCAGCCATTCCTAGTTAGCCACTGGTGTTATTGTTCTCCACCTCCGCAGCCTACAGCCTAGCTGACCTGCATGTATGTCGTGTCTACCTCCTACAGACAGTAGGCTAAAACTGACTAGCACATTGTCTGTGGAGTGGTTATAGTCAAGAGGCGTAGCCGACATCTGTTGGTATTCCTAGTGTCAGCCTCTAGTGTCCAGGTCTATACCCATGTTGCCGTGAGCTCCAATAAGAGAAAAATACTCATTTTCCTTTGATTAAACGGGTGTTCCAGGATAACACGATTTTTTATATGAGGCCAGGGAAGGTGAAAAAACTAAAAAATAAATAAACAAACCTACCTGTCTCTGGTGCTCAAGTGTTTTCTTCCAGCTGACATCCCCACGGAGACTTCTGCCAAAACAAGACATCAGAGCACCAGGGCCAGTTGCGCAAGTTTCTTTTTTTATTTCATTTTTTTTTACACCTTCCCGAGCCTCATGTTAATAATGTGATTATCCTGGACAACCCCTTTAACAAAGACATCTTTTTAAAGTTTAGAAACAGCCCTAAAAGGTTCTGTCATTCGTTTCCTACTGGTTTTCCTGCTGATACATTCCCTTTAATTAGTATTGGCAATTGTCTGTGTCCTTAAGAGGTTTATTAACCTTTACAGGACCACCCACTGTATATAAACGTCGGCACTTGCTGGGCTTTGTGCAGAGCCGACGTTTATAAACTGACCCTGCTAAATTGGGGATCGGGTCTCGCCAAGGGTCAGGAACTCCGTGAACACAGCAATAATAGCTGCTGGTGCTCACGGAGACATGATCAGGACCTGATAGGTTCAGGTCCCGATCATGTAGCCGCCATATCAGGGAAAGTTTGTTGCAGTAACAAACTTTGCCTGATATTAGCGGCCCGCCCGTTCGCAGGCGGCATCGGGAGTGGGTGTTAGCTGTATCTGACAGCTAACACCCTGCTCCGTATCCTACGGTCGGAGCTGTATCTGTATCGGAGGTTTTAACCCCTTGGATGCCGCGGTCAAACAAGACTTTGGCATCGAAGGGGTTCCGTGATACCAAATGAACCCCCCCACACCCCCCGCGGCGAGATCGGGGGGTGCCCATATGTGTCTGCTGCAGCCCGGGATCTGGCCAGTGACCCCAGGCTGCTCGGTGACCCCAGTACCTGGTTGATCTGCCCAGATGCAGGGAAGTCAGCCGCATACGCTGACTTATCTATAGACTGCAATACACGTGTATTGCAGTCTATAATACTGAACCAGCGATCCCTGGTTCAGGTGTCCTTATAGGACAAATAAAGAAATGTAAAAAAAAAATAAATAAAAAAAAATAAAGGGCAAAAGAAATGTAATAGTTTGTGAAATAAATAAATGAGTAAAGCCCCAAAATTCCCTTTTCCTATATCAAATGAGTTATATAAAACAAAAACCTAAAAATTAATAAAAAACAATACAGATTTGGTATTGCCACGTCTGTAACAATCTGTACAATAAAACTGAAACATTATTTAACCTACATGGTGAACGTCGGAAAAAAAAAAACGGAAAAAATCAGCCGTAAGTAAAGATTTTTCGCCATCTCACCCTACAAAATATGCTATAAAAAGTGATCGAAAAGTCACATATACCCCAAAACAGCACCAATAAAAAGCACAGGTTGTCCCGCAAAAAATAAGCCCTCAACTATCTCTGTCAACCGAAAAATAAAAATGTTACGCATCTCAGAAGATGGCGATGCAAAGATAATTAATTTCCTTCCCCAAATGGATTTTTGTTCTGCAAAACTAGTAATGCATAAAAAAACAATATAAATGAGGTATCGCTGTAATCGTACCGACCCAAAGAATAAAGGTCACAGGTTACTTATGTTGTACACTGTGTGGAAAAAAATTAATAGGTAAAACACAATGCCTGAATTGATGAGGATTTTTTTTAATCCACCAAGAAAGCGTTAATAAACGTTAATCAATAAGTCATAGGCGCCCAAAAATGTTATTAAAAAATACATCTCATACCACAAACAACAAGCCCTCATATGGCTACAGCACCAGAAAAAAAAAAATAAAATATATATATATATAGCTTGTTCAATGTGAAGACAAAAACCCCAAAAACGGCCAAATCATTAGAACACAACTGGCTGCGGCAGGAAGGGAATGTATAAGCTGTGCGAGCGGATATCAGGGGACAAACCAGATTTAGAGCTTACGAGGGAAAATAAACCAGAACTGACCCCCAGAGTGACCCCCCCAATCATACAAGCTACTGGGGATATAGTAGTAGTAAATTTCGTGTTCCCAATGTACTCCGCACAGCTTACATATTCACTCTTCATCTGCTGTGCAGTCACGTCTGGGATACTAATACTCACTCCACCCCCTGATAAGTTCTTTGAGGGGTGCAGTTTTTAAAATGGGGTCACTCCTTAGGGGATTCCACTTTACTGGTACCTTAGAGGCTCTGCAAACATGACATGGCGTCCAGATACCAAACATCTAAATGTGCGCTCCAAACGCCACATAGCGCTCCTTCTCTTCTGTGCCCTGCTGTGTGCCCAAACTGCAGATTATACCCACATGTATGACACTGGTGTACCCAGGATAACGTATGTAATGTCATATGTGGGTATAAATGGCTGTTTGGGCACAGAAGAGAAGGAGCGCTATTTGGTTTTTGGAGCACAGACGGTTTGGTTTTTGGACACCATGACACTTTTTCAGAGCTCCTGAAATGCCAGTAAAGTGGAATCCCCTGACATGTTACCCCATTTTGGAAACTACACCCCTGAAGGAATTTATCCAGGGGTACAGTGAGCATTTTTAACCCCCAAGTGTTGCTTTAATTAATTTTCCAGAAATAAATACGCAGCTGATGGTGGAAGATGAAAATGACACTTTTTCCAGGAATACGACATTTCAGTGCGTAATATGTTGTGCCCGGCTTGTATCAGAGATGAACGCTCCAAAAGCTGTTGTGCCCGGGATCCCCGCTTATCAGTTTTTGGACGTTGTGTCTCTGGTGACACAAGTTGGGTACAACATATCAGCACTGAAATGGCGAATCTATGGAAAAATTGCAATTTTCACTTTTCATTATCAGCTGCTCATTCATTTCTGGAAATTAAATGAATGCAACACTCAAAGTTAAAAAATGCTCGCTACCCCACTTGATAAATCCCTTCCGGGGTGTAGTTTCCAAAGTGGGGTCACATTTCAGCGGGTTCTACTTTACTGCCAATTCAGGGGCTCTGCAAAAGTGGCATGACATCGAAAAACCAAACTGTGCTCCAAATACCAAAATAGCGCTCCTTCCCTTCTGTGCCCGGCTGTGCCCAAACAGCCATTTATACCCACATATGACATTAAGTACATTATCCTGGGTACACCAGTGTCATACATGGGGGCATAAACTGCCGCTTGGGCACACAGGAGGGTGCAGATGTGAAGGAGCGCTATGTGCTTTTGGACCGCTGATTTAGTTTGATTTTTGGACGCCATGTCACATTTATAGAGACTCTAAAATTGCCCCTACAAAATGGGGGTCACTTCTTGGGGAATTCCAATTTACTGGCACCTCCAGGGCTCTGCAAAAATATCATCGTGACCAGAAAATCCCTCCAAATCTGTACACCAAAAGCTAAAAAGCGCAGTGCTCCATCCCTTCTGAGCCCTGCTGTGTAACCAAGCAGCAGTTTACACCCACATATACAACTTCTTTCTACTTGGGATAGCCCAGTTAATAGTTTTAGGAGTGTATGTCTCTGATGACACAAAGTGGGTGCAACGTATTGGGCACTGACATGGCATATTTCTTTAAAAATTAAAATTTTCCCTTTGTACATTAATTTTCAGGAAGCACTCTTAGGGTCAAAATTATAATACCCCTTGATAAATTCCTTGAGGGGTGTAGTTTCTAAAATGGGGTCACTTTTTGGGGGTTTCCATTGTACTGGTACTTTAGGGGCTCTGCAAATGCGACATGGCACCTGAAAACTATTTTAGTGAAAAATTCATTTTATTTTTATATTTTAAGCACAAAAGAGAAAGAGCAAAACATTATACTGGAGAAATCTTTATAAAATATATTATTCAGAGAAGGCCTCATTATATATATATATATATATATATGCTGAATAAACCCTGCACTGGGATTGGTTGTTAATAGCAATAAAGCCAGTTCTGCTAAACTAGAACATCATTTACTGTACAATGTATGTCCCGCTATCACCAGGGAAATGTGCAGCAGTAAGAGGCAAATAATAGGAGCTGATGGGGTTCACCACCCACACACTTTCTCTATAGTAAGGAGTCTCTTTAGACCCTCAGAAAATAAATAACAAAGACAACGGGGATGTAAGTATAAGACACAAGCCTCAGCTGTCCTTGACGTCACTCAGGAGACCAGAAGAGGTCCAAAGAGCAAACCTCCCAACTCTAAAAAAACAGAAAGAGGGACACCCACTTCTACTTTGACTCTGCCCATTCACATCCGTTTCTTTTGTACCCCCACACAGTATAATGCCCCTACGGTCACCTCCACATTATAATGTCATCCTCCTGGTGCTCGCAGTTTACTGTCCACCTCCATCTGCCTCAGTTTAATGTCCCCCTCATCAGACCCCACAGTTTAATGTCCCCTCATCTGGCCACCCAGTTTAAGGTCTTCCTGCTGGTAACAAACCAGCAAAAGCACTCAAAAATAAAAATAAAAAAAACACTGCTCCTCCCCGCTCTGTCTGAGGTCTCGTCTCTCGGCGTCTTGAGAGAGGCAGGCGCAATGCGAGTGAAGAAATCACATCACACCTACAGCGCCCAGGGCCGGGCATGCAGGTGGCAAAGTGATAAGGCAGGGGCTGTCCGCTGATGGCTCCAGAGAGGACGCAGATGAATTGAAGACGGGACATACCTCCAGCCGACTGGGACAGTCTCGCTGAATCCGAGACTGTTGGGAGATATGCCAAAGAGGACTAGATCCGTGCCAGAGCCCAAGTTAAAGTGATTAATTCTATTCTTATATTTACTCACTTCAGGTCTGAATAGCCCCAAGAGTATAAAAGTAGTGGCGAACCCTCAAATTTCGGGTGCAAGGGAAGCTATGTGACATACTGTCACAGGGATCTTTGGCATGAATGGGGGGACCTCGGTTTCTGAACAGCCAAAGGTACCCTAAATCCACCTGAATGGTAAGTAATGAATGCAGATTACCACTTGCTCCTTAAAAATAACTTAGCCTGGGGCCATTTTATTATAAGTGGTCGCATTGTGAGAGTCATTTTACACTGTGTTCCAAATTATTATGCAAAAAGTGTTTAGGAGTGATAAGGTAAGAATTTTTTTGTTTGTCAGTTAAACTCATTGATGGTGATGTGTGTCAGGGCTCTTTATATCACTGAAAGCAATTGCAGACACCTGTGCTAATTAGTTTGGCAGGTGTGTCCAATTAAAGGCAAGACTACTTAAGAAGGCTGTCCCACATTATTAAGCAGCCTACATTTTCAGCCAAAATGGGAAAGAAAAAGGATGTGTCGGCTGCTGAGAAGAAACAAATTGTGGAGTGTTTAGGTCAAGGCATGACTACAATCAACATTGCCAAGACACTTCATCGTGATCATCGCACAATCAAGAAGTATGTAGCTGATTCACAGCACACACGTGTGCGTGTTGATAAGGGAAAATTGAGGACTCTTTCCAACAGGCATTTACGTCAGGTTAAAAGAGCAGCTTCAAAAATGCCTTGTCATAGCAGCAGACAAGTTTTTGAAGCTGCTGGTGCCTCCAACGTCCCCCGAACAACAAGATGCAGGGTCCTTCAGAGGTTTGCAGCTGTGCATAAGCCATCCTGTCGACCTCCTCTATCCACTGCACACAAGCAGAAATGGCTCCAGTGGGCCAAACAATACATGAAGACTGACTTCAAAACTGTTTTGTTCACCGATGAGTGCCGTGCAACGCTCGATGGTCCAGATGGATGGAGTGGAGGATGGCTTGTTGATGGACACCCCATGCAAACACGGCTACGGCGCCAACAAGGAGGAGGTGGAGTAACGTTTTGGGCTGGAATCATGGGGAGAGAGATTGTCGGCCCCTTTAGGATCCCTGAAGGGGTAAAGATGAACTCCATAATGTATGTGGAGTTTCTCAAACAGCACTTCCTGCCATGGTTCAAGAAGAAGAACCATGCATTCCGCAGAAAGATCATTTTCATGCATGATAATGCACCGTCTCATGCTGCAAATAACACATCTGCATCTCTGGCTGCTATGGGCATAAAAGGGGACAAACTTATGGTGCGGCCCCCATGCTCCCCTGACCTCAACCCCATTGAGAACCTCTGGAGCATCATCAAAAGGAGTGTCTATGATGGCGGGAGGCAGTTCACATCTAAGCAACAGCTCTGGGAGGGGATTCTGTCCTCATGCAAAACAATTGAAGCAGAAACCATCCAAAAACTGACAAATTCAATGGCCGAGAGAGTTCAGAAGCTTCTTTCGAACAAGGGGTCCTATGTGCAAATGTAACATCACCTAGAATAAAGTTTTGGCTTGAAAACTGTTTGATTTCAGTTTGTAATAACCTGCTAATGCTTATAATTTCACAATGACCATTTTTTTGTTCTTAATAAAAATTAAAAGGTTGCAAATTCTGCTGTGCATAATAATTTAGAACATGCATTTTGAGTGTTTATTTTTTTTTTAAATATACTGTTATCATAGGCGGTTTGTTCAAAAACCTTTCAATCATACTCGAATAGTTGATGACTGGAAAATTACAATGACTGCAATTCATATAGGTAATTTTGGAAAATATGAGAAAATATTATTTGCATAATAATTTGAAACAGTGTATACAGGGTGGGCCATAAGTATGGATACACCCAGATAAAATGGAAGTGGTTGCTGATATCACCTTACCGTTTGTGGCATATTAGTACATGGGAGGGGGAAAACATTTGAGGCTGGGTGACGCCCATGGCGGCCATCTGCAAAGCCGCCATTTTGGATTCAACTTTGCGTTTTTCAATGGGAAGGGGGTCATGAGACACATCAAACACATGGAGAACTGCACAAGAAAAACAATGGTGTTTTTAACGTAGCTTTATTCATTATTGAGTTATTGACACATTTATGACATGGAGTGTTAAATAATATTTGACATGCAATATTCATGGTCTTTAAGGGTTATTGTATTCTGATGACAAAGCTCTTGTAACTTATGGTGCATGGGTGTGATAGACTATGACTATTTTGGTATTGGCCAAATACAGTAGTAGAAAGTATAAGGATGTTGGGAAACACCCCCTTTCATGAATATAAATGACTGATAGACACACATGCCGTGGTCTCACTACTCGGTGGGGTCTCCCTCTCCCTGTTGGGATCTGTCCCTGTCTCTGTCTCTCACTTTGGGTGTCTCCCTCGTCCGACCTGTGTCTACTTCCTCTAAGACCCTGGAAGGATGGCAGAATCGTCCTGCTGAAGACTAACACACATTGATGAATAAGCATGAGCCAAGATGTCTGCAAGGGATCCATCTTGAAGAAACCTAATTCCTATGAAATGTAAGACATTGACTGATATTTCTGTTATGCTAGAAGATTTCCATTTATCTGTTTCCCATAAAGGCTTCAATAAATCTCCACGGTTTATAAGAAGCTGAGTCCTCCAATAATGTTACCTTAGGGGTCAACACGTGAGTAAGGATTTCATTCAATTGTAGACTATTTTATAGTTTACGGACAATTATTATTTTACATGGAGCAACGACAGTAACCCACTAAAGGATGTGCTCAAAGTGCTGCCCATTGTGTTGAATTGTCAACGCATTCTCTTTTCACACTCTTGACACACCGAGAGCAAGGCTATGGTATACTCCGTGAAGATCCGGGATGTGGGGCACCTGAAACAACGGATACAGGAGGCCTGTGGTAGCATTTCTTCTGCGGTATTGCTTTCAGTGTGTCAAGAATGGGAGAAGAGAATGCTAAATCCTAGTGGGCTTTTTGCCATCTACAGTATATGAAGCCTTTTTATGGCACCACCCACTTTTATGGCACCCACACAATATCTGACCCCTTTTTATGGCCCCCACGCAATATCTGACCCCCTTTTTTCGCCCCACATAGTATATGAACCGTTTTTATGGCAGCCACCACAATGTGACCCCTTTTTATGGACTCCACACCACATCTGACCCTTTTTTTATGGCCCCCACACAGTATATGACCCCCTTTTTAAAGCCGTGAATGACCCCCCCCCCCCCTTTTTTGTTTCTTTTCACACACAACTTACCCCCCAGCAACTAAAATTATGAACCCCCCGCCCTTCACCACAGAGTAGTGGCCAATAGGATCATGGACAGATGAGGAAACACTGTCTTGGCCGCCCTTCAGTGTGCACCGTAGCCGACTTGTACGTAGCATCCCGGCATTCTTCAGCGTTGTGACGTAACTGTAGTGCGTCGAGAGGTGAGTAAAAATTATCAGCAGCTGCTTATTACAATAAAACATGCAATAAGGCCATCATGGAAGGTGGGCCCCTGGGTAGAAGCCATGGACTTAATCACACTACAGCACCAGCACCTAGGGATCTAGTAGTGAGGTCTACACAGCATATACTATACAGGACACATGAGGTAGAAGCTCTGGACACCATCAGTCTACAGCACCAGCACCTAGGGATCTAGTAGTGAGGTCTACACAGCATATACTATACAGGACACATGAGGTAGAAGCTCTGGACACCATCAGTCTACAGCACCAGCACCTAGGGATCTAGTAGAGAGGTCTACACAGCATATACTATACAGGACACATAAGGTAGAAGCTCTGGACACCATCAGTCTACAGCACCAGCACCTAGGGATCTAGTAGTGAGGTCTACACAGCATATACTATACAGGACACATGAGGTAGAAGCTCTGGACACCATCAGTCTACAGCACCAGCACCTAGGGATCTAGTAGTGAGGTCTACACAGCATATACTATACAGGACACATGAGGTAGAAGCTCTGGACACCATCAGTCTACAGCACCAGCACCTAGGGATCTAGTAGTGAGGGCTACACAGCATATACTATACAGGACACATGAGGTAGAAGCTCTGGACACCATCAGTCTACAGCACCAGCACCTAGGGATCTAGTAGTGAGGTCTACACAGCATATACTATACAGGACACATGAGGTAGAAGCTCTGGACACCATCAGTCTACAGCACCAGCACCTAGGGATCTAGTAGTGAGGTCTACACATCATATACTATACAGGACACAGGAGGTAGAAGCTCTGGACACCATCAGTCTACAGCACCAGCACCTAGGGATCTAGTAGTGAGGTCTACACAGCATATACTATACAGGACACATGAGGTAGAAGCTCTGGACACCATCAGTCTACAGCACCAGCACCTAGGGATCTAGTAGTGAGGTCTACACATCATATACTATACAGGACACAGGAGGTAGAAGCTCTGGACACCATCAGTCTACAGCACCAGCACCTAGGGATCTAGTAGTGAGGGCTACACAGCATATACTATACAGGACACATAAGGTAGAAGCTCTGGACACCATCAGTCTACAGCACCAGCACCTAGGGATCTAGTAGTGAGGTCTACACAGCATATACTATACAGGACACATAAGGTAGAAGCTCTGGACACCATCAGTCTACAGCACCAGCACCTAGAGATCTAGTAGTGAGGTCTACACAGCATATACTATACAGGACACATGAGGTAGAAGCTCTGGACACCATCAGTCTACAGCACCAGCACCTAGGGATCTAGTAGTGAGATCTACACATCATATACTATACAGGACACATAAGGTAGAAGCTCTGGACACCATCAGTCTACAGCACCAGCACCTAGGGATCTAGTAGTGAGGTCTACACAGCATATACTATACAGGACACAGGAGGTAGAAGCTCTGGACACCATCAGTCTACAGCACCAGCACCTAGGGATCTAGTAGTGAGGGCTACACAGCATATACTATACAGGACACATGAGGTAGAAGCTCTGGACACCATCAGTCTACAGCACCAGCACCTAGGGATCTAGTAGTGAGGTCTACACAGCATATACTATACAGGACACATGAGGTAGAAGCTCTGGACACCATCAGTCTACAGCACCAGCACCTAGGGATCTAGTAGTGAGGTCTACACAGCATATACTATACAGGACACAGGAGGTAGAAGCTCTGGACACCATCAGTCTACAGCACCAGCACCTAGGGATCTAGTAGTGAGGTCTACACAGCATATACTATACAGGACACATGAGGTAGAAGCTCTGGACACCATCAGTCTACAGCACCAGCACCTAGGGATCTAGTAGTGAGGTCTACACAGCATATACTATACAGGACACATGAGGTAGAAGCTCTGGACACCATCAGTCTACAGCACCAGCACCTAGGGATCTAGTAGTGAGGTCTACACATCATATACTATACAGGACACAGGAGGTAGAAGCTCTGGACACCATCAGTCTACAGCACCAGCACCTAGGGATCTAGTAGTGAGGGCTACACAGCATATACTATACAGGACACATGAGGTAGAAGCTCTGGACACCATCAGTCTACAGCACCAGCACCTAGGGATCTAGTAGTGAGGTCTACACAGCATATACTATACAGGACACATGAGGTAGAAGCTCTGGACACCATCAGTCTACAGCACCAGCACCTAGGGATCTAGTAGTGAGGTCTACACATCATATACTATACAGGACACATGAGGTAGAAGCTCTGGACACCATCAGTCTACAGCACCAGCACCTAGGGATCTAGTAGTGAGGTCTACACAGCATATACTATACAGGACACATGAGGTATAAGCTCTGGACACCATCAGTCTACAGCACCAGCACCTAGGGATCTAGTAGTGAGGTCTACACATCATATACTATACAGGACACATGAGGTAGAAGCCATGGACTTAATCACACTACAGCACCAGCACCTAGGGATCTAGTAGTGAGGTCTACACAGCATATACTATACAGGACACATGAGGTAGAAGCTCTGGACACCATCAGTCTACAGCACCAGCACCTAGAGATCTAGTAGTGAGGTCTACACAGCATATACTATACAGGACACATGAGGTAGAAGCTCTGGACACCATCAGTCTACAGCACCAGCACCTAGGGATCTAGTAGTGAGATCTACACATCATATACTATACAGGACACATAAGGTAGAAGCTCTGGACACCATCAGTCTACAGCACCAGCACCTAGGGATCTAGTAGTGAGGTCTACACAGCATATACTATACAGGACACATGAGGTAGAAGCTCTGGACACCATCAGTCTACAGCACCAGCACCTAGGGATCTAGTAGTGAGGTCTACACAGCATATACTATACAGGACACATGAGGTAGAAGCTCTGGACACCATCAGTCTACAGCACCAGCACCTAGGGATCTAGTAGTGGAGTTTTCACACCATTGAGGTCACTTTCTTCTACCCACATAAACCTAGAAAAAAAAGTATCAGAACCAGAGGAGAGTCCAGATTTCCACGTGACAGCAAAAGCACAGGCCCCATGAAAAACAAAACAGTGAACACAGCCCCTCATATTTTAAATGTTAGCTTCAATGAAACTGCCCCATTTGTCAAAGCTTGTACCCCCATTCCTCCCCATCTTCCTCACACACAGCCTGCACCCCCACATCCCCTCTCTTGGTCACGCACAGCCTGCACCCCCACGTCCACCCATCTTTTTCACACACAGCCTGCACCCCCACATCCCCCCAGCTTGCTCACACACAGCCTGCACCCCTATCTTGCTCACACACAGCCTGCACCCCCATGTCCCCCTCTTGTGTACACCTTACCTTCCGTCTCCATTGCCAGCAGCCTCCTCTTCCTGTGTAACTCCGCATTGTGCTGTACAATCCAGAATAGCTCCGCCCACACAAGAGTCTGATCACGTGGTCATGACATCAGCAGAGGTCGTTTAGCCCACTAGGATTTAGCATCTACCGTATATGGTGGTCGCTCACAGTCCCGGCAGGATTATTATTAACCCCTTTAGAACCAGACAGTTCTGGAACTTAAAGGCCTTGTCCACATTTGAAGGTAATTGATAGTGATGACTTATCTACAGACCATCAGTATCACATGGCTCAGGCTCTGACACCCGGACCCCGTCCCATTATTATTATTA
The DNA here is from genome assembly GCA_947044405.1 of Leptodactylus fallax. Taxonomy (NCBI): domain Eukaryota; kingdom Metazoa; phylum Chordata; class Amphibia; order Anura; family Leptodactylidae; genus Leptodactylus; species Leptodactylus fallax. The sequence continues at coordinate 704,493 of CAMRHE010000637.1, forward strand.
TTCTTTATTTATATAGCACCATTAATTCCATAGTGCTTTACATATGAGGGTTTACATAATGTAGTGTATGTACCTGTACCTGTATATATAGTGTATGTACCTGTAGCTGTATATATAGTGTATGTACCTGTAGCTGTATATATAGTGTATGTACCTGTAGCTGTATATATAGTGTATGTACCTGTAGCTGTATATATAGTGTATGTACCTGTAGCTGTATATATAGTGTATGTACCTGTAGCTGTATATATAGTGTATGTACCGGTAGCTGTATATACAGTGTATGTACCTGTAGCTGTATATATAGTGTATGTACCTGTAGCTGTATATATAGTGTATGTACCTGTAGCTGTATATATAGTGTATGTACCTGTAGCTGTATATATAGTGTATGTATCGGTAGCTGTATATATAGTGTATGTACCGGTAGCTGTATATATAGTGTATGTACCTGTAGCTGTATATATAGTGTATGTACCGGTAGCTGTATATATAGTGTATGTACCTGTAGCTGTATATATAGTGTATGTACCGGTAGCTGTATATATAGTGTATGTACCTGTAGCTGTATATATAGTGTATGTACCTGTAGCTGTATATATAGTGTATGTACCGGTAGCTGTATATATAGTGTATGTACCTGTAGCTGTATATATAGTGTATGTACCGGTAGCTGTATATATAGTGTATGTACCTGTAGCTGTATATATAGTGTATGTACCTGTAGCTGTATATATAGTGTATGTACCTGTAGCTGTATATATAGTGTATGTACCTGTAGCTGTATATATAGTGTATGTACCGGTAGCTGTATATATAGTGTATGTACCTGTAGCTGTATATATAGTGTATGTACCTGTAGCTGTATATATAGTGTATGTACCAGTAGCTGTATATATAGTGTATGTACCAGTAGCTGTATATATAGTGTATGTACCTGTAGCTGTATATATAGTGGATGTACCTGTAGCAGTATATATAGTGTATATACCTGTAGCTGTATATGTAGTGTATGTACCTGTACCTGTATATATAGTGTATGTACCTGTAGCTGTATATGTAGTGTATGTATCGGTAGCTGTATATATAGTGTATGTACCTGTAGCTGTATATATATAGTGTATGTACCTGTAGCTGTATATATAGTGTATATAGCCTGTAGCTGTATATATAGTGTATGTACCGGTAGCTGTATATATAGTGTATGTACCTGTAGCTGTATATATAGTGTATGTACCGGTAGCTGTATATATAGTGTATGTACCAGTAGCTGTATATATAGTGTATGTACCAGTAGCTGTATATAGTGTATGTACCTGTAGCTGTATATATAGTGTATGTACCTGTAGCTGTATATATAGTGTATGTACCGGTAGCTGTATATATAGTGTATGTACCGGTAGCTGTATATATAGTGTATGTACCTGTAGCTGTATATATAGTGGATGTACCTGTAGCAGTATATATAGTGTATGTACCTGTATATATAGTGTATGTACCGGTAGCTGTATATATAGTGTATGTACCGGTAGCTGTATATATAGTGTATGTACCTGTAGCTGTATATATAGTGTATGTACCGGTAGCTGTATATATAGTGTATGTACCAGTAGCTGTATATATAGTGTATGCACCTGTAGCTGCATATATAGTGTATGTACCTGTAGCTGTATATATAGTGTATGTACCTGTAGCTGTATATATAGTGTATGTACCGGTAGCTGTATATATAGTGTATGTACCGGTAGCTGTATATATAGTGTATGTACCTGTAGCTGTATATATAGTGTATGTACCTGTAGCTGTATATATATAGTGTATGCACCGGTAGCTGTATATATAGTGTATGTACCGGTAGCTGTATATATAGTGTATGTACCGGTAGCTGTATATATAGTGGATGTACCTGTAGCTGTATATATAGTGGATGTACCTGTAGCTGTATATATAGTGGATGTACCGGTAGCTGTATATATAGTGTATGTACCTGTAGCTGTATATATAGTGTATGTACCGGTAGCTGTATATATAGTGTATGTACCTGTAGCTGTATATATAGTGTATGTACCTGTAGCTGTATATATATAGTGTATGCACCGGTAGCTGTATATATAGTGTATGTACCGGTAGCTGTATATACAGTGTATGTACCGGTAGCTGTATATACAGTGTATGTACCGGTAGCTGTATATATAGTGTATGTACCGGTAGCTGAATATATAGTGTATGTACCTGTAGCTGTATATATAGTGTATGTACAGGTAGTTGTATATATAGTGGATGTACCTGTAGCTGTATATATAGTGTATGTACCGGTAGCTGTATATATAGTGTATGTACCAGTAGCTGTATATATAGTGGATATACCTGTAGCTGTATATATAGTGTATGTACCTGTAGCTGTATATATAGTGTATGTAGCTGTAGATATAGTGTATGTACCTGTATATATAGTGTATGTACCGGTAGCTGTATATATAGTGTATGTACTGGTAGCTGTATATATAGTGTATGCACCTGTATTTGTAGTGTATGCGCCTGTAGCTGTATATATAGTGTATGTACAGGTAGCTGTATATATAGTGTATGTACCTGTAGCTGTATAAATAGTGTATGTACCGGTAGCTGTATATATAGTGTATGTACCGGTAGCTGTATATATAAAGTGTATGTACCGGTAGCTGTATATATACAGTGTATGTACCTGTAGCTGTATATATAGTGTATGTACCTGTAGCTGTATATATAGTGTATGTACCTGTAGCTGTATATATAGTGTATGTACCTGTAGCTGTATATATAGTGTGTCTACCGGTAGCTGTATATATAGTGTGCGTACCTGTAGCTGTATATATAGTGTGTGTACCAGTAGCTGTATATATAGTGTATGTACCGGTAGCTGTATATATAGTCTATGTACCTGTAGCTGTATATATAGTGTATGTACCTGTAGCTGTATATATAGTGTATGTACCTGTAGCTGTATATATAGTGTATGTACCTGTAGCTGTATATATAGTGTATGTACCGGTAGCTGTATATATAGTGTATGTACCTGTAGCTGTATATATAGTGTATGTACCTGTAGCTGTATATATAGTGCGTGTACCTGTAGCTGTATATATAGTGTGTGTACCTGTATATATAGTGTATGTACCTGTAGCTGTATATATAGTGTATGTACCTGTAGCTGTATATATAGTGTATGTACCGGTAGCTGTATATATAGTGTATGTACCTGTAGCTGTATATATAGTGTATGTACCTGTAGCTGTATATATAGTGTATGTACCTGTAGCTGTATATATAGTGCGTGTACCTGTAGCTGTATATATAGTGTGTGTACCTGTATATATAGTGTATGTACCTGTAGCTGTATATATAGTGTATGTACCTGTAGCTGTATATATAGTGTATGTACCTGTAGCTGTATATATAGTGTATGTACCGGTAGCTGTATATATAGTGTATGTACCTGTAGCTGTATATATAGTGTATGTACCTGTAGCTGTATATATAGTGTATGTACCTGTAGCTGTATATATAGTGCGTGTACCTGTAGCTGTATATATAGTGTGTGTACCTGTATATATAGTGTATGTACCTGTAGCTGTATATATAGTGTATGTACCTGTAGCTGTATATATAGTGTATGTACCTGCAGCTGTATATATAGTGTATGTACCTGTAGCTGTATATATAGTGTGTGTACCTGTAGCTGTATATATAGTGTGTGTACCTGTATATATAGTGTATGTACCTGTAGCTGTATATATAGTGTATGTACCGGTAGCTGTATATATAGTGTATGTACCTGTAGCTGTATATATAGTGTATGTACAGGTAGTTGTATATATAGTGGATGTACCTGTAGCTGTATATATAGTGTATGTACCGGTAGCTGTATATATAGTGTATGTACCAGTAGCTGTATATATAGTGGATATACCTGTAGCTGTATATATAGTGTATGTACCTGTAGCTGTATATATAGTGTATGTAGCTGTAGATATAGTGTATGTACCTGTATATATAGTGTATGTACCGGTAGCTGTATATACAGTGTATGTACCGGTAGCTGTATATATAGTGTATGTACTGGTAGCTGTATATATAGTGTATGCACCTGTATTTATAGTGTATGCGCCTGTAGCTGTATATATAGTGTATGTACCGGTAGCTGTATATATAGTGTATGTACCTGTAGCTGTATAAATAGTGTATGTACCGGTAGCTGTATATATAGTGTATGTACCGGTAGCTGTATATATAAAGTGTATGTACCGGTAGCTGTATATATACAGTGTATGTACCTGTAGCTGTATATATAGTGTATGTACCTGTAGCTGTATATATAGTGTGTCTACCGGTAGCTGTATATATAGTGTGCGTACCTGTAGCTGTATATATAGTGTGTGTACCAGTAGCTGTATATATAGTGTATTTACCGGTAGCTGTATATATAGTGTATGTACCTGTAGCTGTATATATAGTGTATGTACCTGTAGCTGTATATATAGTGTATGTACCTGTAGCTGTATATATAGTGTATGTACCTGTAGCTGTATATATAGTGTATGTACCTGTAGCTGTATATATAGTGTATGTACCGGTAGCTGTATGTATAGTGTGTGTACCTGTAGCTGTATATATAGTGTATGTACCTGTAGCTGTATATATAGTGTATGTACCTGTAGCTGTATATATATGTATGTACCGGTAGCTGTATATATAATGCATGTACCTCTAGCTGTATATATAGTGTATGTACCGGTAGCTGTATATATAGTGTGTGTACCTGTAGCTGTATATACAGTGTATGTACCTGTAGCTGTATATATAGTGTATGTACCAGTAGCTGTATATATAGTGTATGTAGCTGTATATATAGTGTATGTACCGGTAGCTGCATATATAGTGTATGTATGGGTAGCTGTATATATAGTGCATGTACCGGTAGCTGCATATATAGTGTATGTACCGGTAGCTGTATATATATATAGTGTATGGACCTGTAGCTGTATATATAGTGTATGTACCGGTAGCTCTATATACAGTGAATGTACCGGTAGCTGTATATACAGTGTATGTACCGGTAGCTGTATATATAGTGTATGTACCTGTAGCTGTATATATAGTGTATGTACCGGTACCTTTATACATAGTGTATGTACCTGTAGCTGTATATATAGTGTATGTACCGGTAGCTGTATATATAGTGTATGTACCTGTAGCTGCATATATAGTGTATGTACCTGTAGCTGTATATATAGTGTATGTACCTGTAGCTGTATATATAGTGTATGTACCTGTAGCTGTATATATAGTGTATGTACCGGTAGCTGTATATATAGTGTATGTACCTGTAGCTGTATATACAGTGTATGTACCTGTAGCTGTATATACAGTGTATGTACCTGTAGCTGTATATATAGTGTATGTACCTGTAGCTGTATATATAGTGTATGTACCTGTAGCTGTATATATAGTGTATGTACCTGTAGCTGTATATATAGTGTATGTACCAGTAGCTGTATATATAGTGTATGTACCGGTAGCTGTATATAGTGTATGTACCTGTAGCTGTATATATAGTGTATGTACCTGTAGCTGTATATATAGTGGATGTACCTGTAGCAGTATATATAGTGTATGTACCTGTATATATAGTGTATGTACCTGTAGCTGTATATATAGTGGATGTACCTGTAGCAGTATATATAGTGTATGTACCTGTATATATAGTGTATGTACCGGTAGCTGTATATATAGTGTATGTACCGGTAGCTGTATATATAGTGTATGTACCTGTAGCTGTATATATAGTGTATGTACCGGTAGCTGTATATATAGTGTATGTACCTGTAGCTGTATATATAGTGTATGCACCTGTAGCTGCATATATAGTGTATGTACCTGTAGCTGTATATATAGTGTATGTACCGGTAGCTGTATATTCAGTGTATGTACCTGTAGCTGTATATATAGTGTATGTACCTGTAGCTGTATATATAGTGTATGTACCTGTAGCTGTATATATAGTGTATGTACCGGTAGCTGTATATATAGTGTATGTACCGGTAGCTGTATATTCAGTGTATGTACCGGTAGCTGTATATATATAGTGTATGTACCTGTAGCTGTATATACAGTGTATGTACCGGTAGCTGTATATATAGTGTATGTACCTGTAGCTGTATATATAATGTATGTACCTGTAGCTGTATATATATAGTGTATGTACCTGTAGCTGTATATATAGTGTATGTACCGGTAGCTGTATATATAGTGTATGTACCTGTAGCTGTATATATAGTGTATGTACCGGTAGCTGTATATATAGTGTATGTACCTGTAGCTGTATATATAGTGTATGTACCTGTAGCTGTATATATATAGTGTATGCACCGGTAGCTGTATATATAGTGTATGTACCGGTAGCTGTATATATAGTGTATGTACCGGTAGCTGTATATATAGTGGATGTACCTGTAGCTGTATATATAGTGGATGTACCTGTAGCTGTATATATAGTGGATGTACCTGTAGCTGTATATATAGTGGATGTACCTGTAGCTGTATATATAGTGGATGTACCTGTAGCTGTATATATAGTGGATGTACCTGTAGCTGTATATACAGTGTATGTACCGGTAGCTGTATATACAGTGTATGTACCGGTAGCTGTATATATAGTGTATGTACCGGTAGCTGAATATATAGTGTATGTACCTGTAGCTGTATATATAGTGTATGTACAGGTAGTTGTATATATAGTGGATGTACCTGTAGCTGTATATATAGTGTATGTACCGGTAGCTGTATATATAGTGTATGTACCAGTAGCTGTATATATAGTGGATATACCTGTAGCTGTATATATAGTGTATGTACCTGTAGCTGTATATATAGTGTATGAAGCTGTAGATATAGTGTATGTACCTGTATATATAGTGTATGTACCGGTAGCTGTATATATAGTGTATGTACTGGTAGCTGTATATATAGTGTATGCACCTGTATTTATAGTGTATACGCCTGTAGCTGTATATATAGTGTATGTACAGGTAGCTGTATATATAGTGTATGTACCTGTAGCTGTATAAATAGTGTATGTACCGGTAGCTGTATATATAGTGTATGTACCGGTAGCTGTATATATAAAGTGTATGTACCGGTAGCTGTATATATACAGTGTATGTACCTGTAGCTGTATATATAGTGTATGTACCTGTAGCTGTATATATAGTGTGTCTACCGGTAGCTGTATATATAGTGTGCGTACCTGTAGCTGTATATATAGTGTGTGTACCAGTAGCTGTATATATAGTGTATGTACCGGTAGCTGTATATATAGTGTATGTACCTGTAGCTGTATATATAGTGTATGTACCTGTAGCTGTATATATAGTGTATGTACCTGTAGCTGTATATATAGTGTATGTACCTGTAGCTGTATATATAGTGTATGTACCAGTAGCTGTATATATAGTGTATGTACCGGTAGCTGTATATATAGTGTATGTACCTGTAGCTGTATATATAGTGTATGTACCTGTAGCTGTATATATAGTGTATGTACCTGTAGCTGTATATATAGTGTATGTACCTGTAGCTGTATATATAGTGTATGTACCTGTAGCTGTATATATAGTGTATGTACCTGTAGCTGTATATATATGTATGTACCGGTAGCTGTATATATAATGCATGTACCTCTAGCTGTATATATAGTGTATGTACCGGTAGCTGTATATATAGTGTGTGTACCTGTAGCTGTATATACAGTGTATGTACCTGTAGCTGTATATATAGTGTATGTACCAGTAGCTGTATATATAGTGTATGTAGCTGTATATATAGTGTATGTACCGGTAGCTGCATATGTAGTGTATGTACCGGTAGCTGTATATATATATATAGTGTATGGACCTGTAGCTGTATATATAGTGTATGTACCGGTAGCTCTATATACAGTGAATGTACCGGTAGCTGTATATACAGTGTATGTACCGGTAGCTGTATATATAGTGTATGTACCTGTAGCTGTATATATAGTGTATGTACCGGTACCTTTATACATAGTGTATGTACCTGTAGCTGTATATATAGTGTATGTACCGGTAGCTGTATATATAGTGTATGTACCTGTAGCTGTATATATAGTGTATGTACCGGTAGCTGTATATATAGTGTATGTACCTGTAGCTGTATATATAGTGTATGTACCTGTAGCTGTATATATAGTGTATGTACCGGTAGCTGTATATATAGTGTATGTACCTGTAGCTGTATATATAGTGTATGTACCGGTAGCTGTATATATAGTGTATGTACCTGTAGCTGTATATATAGTGTATGTACCTGTAGCTGTATATATAGTGTATGTACCTGTAGCTGTATATATAGTGTATGTACCAGTAGCTGTATATATAGTGTATGTACCGGTAGCTGTATATAGTGTATGTACCTGTAGCTGTATATATAGTGTATGTACCTGTAGCTGTATATATAGTGTATATACCGGTAGCTGTATATATAGTGTATGTACCGGTAGCTGTATATATAGTGTATGTTCCGGTAGCTGTATATATAGTGTATGTACCTGTAGCTGTATATATAGTGTATGTACCTGTAGCAGTATATATAGTGTATGTACCTGTATATATAGTGTATGTACCGGTAGCTGTATATATAGTGGATGTACCTGTAGCAGTATATATAGTGGATGTACCTGTATATATAGTGTATGTACCTGTAGCTGTATATATAGTGGATGTACCTGTAGCAGTATATATAGTGTATGTACCTGTATATATAGTGTATGTACCGGTAGCTGTATATATAGTGTATGTACCGGTAGCTGTATATATAGTGTATGTACCTGTAGCTGTATATATAGTGTATGTACCGGTAGCTGTATATATAGTGTATGTACCTGTATATATAGTGTATGTACCTGTAGCTGTATATATAGTGTATGTACATGTAGCTGTATATATAGTGTATGTACCTGTAGCTGTATATATAGTGTATGTACCTGTAGCTGTATATATAGTGTATGCACCTGTAGCTGCATATATAGTGTATGTACCTGTAGCTGTATATATAGTGTATGTACCAGTAGCTGTATATATAGTGTATGTAGCTGTATATATAGTGTATGTACCGGTAGCTGCATATGTAGTGTATGTACCGGTAGCTGTATATATATATATAGTGTATGGACCTGTAGCTGTATATATAGTGTATGTACCGGTAGCTCTATATACAGTGAATGTACCGGTAGCTGTATATACAGTGTATGTACCGGTAGCTGTATATATAGTGTATGTACCTGTAGCTGTATATATAGTGTATGTACCGGTACCTTTATACATAGTGTATGTACCTGTAGCTGTATATATAGTGTATGTACCGGTAGCTGTATATATAGTGTATGTACCTGTAGCTGTATATATAGTGTATGTACCGGTAGCTGTATATATAGTGTATGTACCTGTAGCTGTATATATAGTGTATGTACCTGTAGCTGTATATATAGTGTATGTACCGGTAGCTGTATATATAGTGTATGTACCTGTAGCTGTATATATAGTGTATGTACCGGTAGCTGTATATATAGTGTATGTACCTGTAGCTGTATATATAGTGTATGTACCTGTAGCTGTATATATAGTGTATGTACCAGTAGCTGTATATATAGTGTATGTACCGGTAGCTGTATATAGTGTATGTACCTGTAGCTGTATATATAGTGTATGTACCTGTAGCTGTATATATAGTGTATATACCGGTAGCTGTATATATAGTGTATGTACCGGTAGCTGTATATATAGTGTATGTTCCGGTAGCTGTATATATAGTGTATGTACCTGTAGCTGTATATATAGTGTATGTACGTGTAGCAGTATATATAGTGTATGTACCTGTATATATAGTGTATGTACCGGTAGCTGTATATATAGTGGATGTACCTGTAGCAGTATATATAGTGGATGTACCTGTATATATAGTGTATGTACCTGTAGCTGTATATATAGTGGATGTACCTGTAGCAGTATATATAGTGTATGTACCTGTATATATAGTGTATGTACCGGTAGCTGTATATATAGTGTATGTACCGGTAGCTGTATATATAGTGTATGTACCTGTAGCTGTATATATAGTGTATGTACCGGTAGCTGTATATATAGTGTATGTACCTGTATATATAGTGTATGTACCTGTAGCTGTATATATAGTGTATGTACATGTAGCTGTATATATAGTGTATGTACCTGTAGCTGTATATATAGTGTATGTACCTGTAGCTGTATATATAGTGTATGCACCTGTAGCTGCATATATAGTGTATGTACCTGTAGCTGTATATATAGTGTATGTACCGGTAGCTGTATATTCAGTGTATGTACCTGTAGCTGTATATATAGTGTATGTACCTGTAGCTGTATATATAGTGTATGTACCTGTAGCTGTATATATAGTGTATGTACCGGTAGCTGTATATATAGTGTATGTACCGGTAGCTGTATATTCAGTGTATGTACCGGTAGCTGTATATATATAGTGTATGTACCTGTAGCTGTATATACAGTGTATGTACCGGTAGCTGTATATATAGTGTATGTACCTGTAGCTGTATATATAGTGTATGTACCTGTAGCTGTATATATATAGTGTATGTACCTGTAGCTGTATATATAGTGTATGTACCGGTAGCTGTATATATAGTGTATGTACCTGTAGCTGTATATATAGTGTATGTACCGGTAGCTGTATATATAGTGTATGTACCTGTAGCTGTATATATAGTGTATGTACCTGTAGCTGTATATATATAGTGTATGCACCGGTAGCTGTATATATAGTGTATGTACCGGTAGCTGTATATATAGTGTATGTACCGGTAGCTGTATATATAGTGGATGTACCTGTAGCTGTATATATAGTGGATGTACCTGTAGCTGTATATATAGTGGATGTACCTGTAGCTGTATATATAGTGGATGTACCTGTAGCTGTATATATAGTGGATGTACCTGTAGCTGTATATATAGTGGATGTACCTGTAGCTGTATATACAGTGTATGTACCGGTAGCTGTATATACAGTGTATGTACCGGTAGCTGTATATATAGTGTATGTACCGGTAGCTGAATATATAGTGTATGTACCTGTAGCTGTATATATAGTGTATGTACAGGTAGTTGTATATATAGTGGATGTACCTGTAGCTGTATATATAGTGTATGTACCGGTAGCTGTATATATAGTGTATGTACCAGTAGCTGTATATATAGTGGATATACCTGTAACTGTATATATAGTGTATGTACCTGTAGCATGTATATATAGTGTATGTAGCTGTAGATATAGTGTATGTACCTGTATATATAGTGTATGTACCGGTAGCTGTATATATAGTGTATGTACTGGTAGCTGTATATATAGTGTATGCACCTGTATTTATAGTGTATGCGCCTGTAGCTGTATATATAGTGTATGTACAGGTAGCTGTATATATAGTGTATGTACCTGTAGCTGTATAAATAGTGTATGTACCGGTAGCTGTATATATAGTGTATGTACCGGTAGCTGTATATATAAAGTGTATGTACCGGTAGCTGTATATATACAGTGTATGTACCTGTAGCTGTATATATAGTGTATGTACCTGTAGCTGTATATATAGTGTGTCTACCGGTAGCTGTATATATAGTGTGCGTACCTGTAGCTGTATATATAGTGTGTGTACCAGTAGCTGTATATATAGTGTATGTACCGGTAGCTGTATATATAGTGTATGTACCTGTAGCTGTATATATAGTGTATGTACCTGTAGCTGTATATATAGTGTATGTACCTGTAGCTGTATATATAGTGTATGTACCTGTAGCTGTATATATAGTGTATGTACCTGTAGCTGTATATATAGTATATGTACCGGTAGCTGTATATATAGTGTATGTACCAGTAGCTGTATATATAGTGTATGTACCGGTAGCTGTATATATAGTGTATGTACCTGTAGCTGTATATATAGTGTATGTACCTGTAGCTGTATATATAGTGTATGTACCTGTAGCTGTATATATAGTGTATGTACCTGTACCTGTATATATATGTATGTACCGGTAGCTGTATATATAATGCATGTACCTCTAGCTGTATATATAGTGTATGTACCGGTAGCTGTATATATAGTGTGTGTACCTGTAGCTGTATATACAGTGTATGTACCTGTAGCTGTATATATAGTGTATGTACCAGTAGCTGTATATATAGTGTATGTAGCTGTATATATAGTGTATGTACCGGTAGCTGCATATATAGTGTATGTACCGGTAGCTGTATATATATATAGTGTATGGACCTGTAGCTGTATATATAGTGTATGTACCGGTAGCTCTATATACAGTGAATGTACCGGTAGCTGTATATACAGTGTATGTACCGGTAGCTGTATATATAGTGTATGTACCTGTAGCTGTATATATAGTGTATGTACCGGTACCTTTATACATAGTGTATGTACCTGTAGCTGTATATATAGTGTATGTACCTGTAGCTGTATATATAGTGTATGTACCTGTAGCTGTATATATAGTGTATGTACCTGTAGCTGTATATATAGTGTATGTACCTGTAGCTGTATATATAGTGTATGTACCTGTAGCTGTATATATAGTGTATGTACTTGTAGCTGTATATATAGTGTATGTACCTGTAGCTGTATATATAGTGCGTGTACCTGTAGCTGTATATATAGTGTATGTACCTGTAGCTGTATATATAGTGTATGTACCGGTAGCTGTATATATAGTGTATGTACCTGTAGCTGTATATATAGTGTATGTACCTGTATATATAGTGTATGTACCTGTAGCTGTATATATAGTGTATGTACCGGTAGCTGTATATATAGTGTATGTACCTGTAGCTGTATATATAGTGTATGCACCTGTAGCTGTATATATAGTGTATGTACCGGTACCTTTATACATAGTGTATGTACCTGTAGCTGTATATATAGTGTATGTACCTGTAGCTGTATATATAGTGTATGTACCTGCAGCTGTATATATAGTGTATGTACCTGTAGCTGTATATATAGTGTGTGTACCTGTAGCTGTATATATAGTGTGTGTACCTGTATATATAGTGTATGTACCTGTAGCTGTATATATATATATATAGTGTATGTACCTGTAGCTGTATATATAGTGTGTGTACCTGTAGCTGTATATATAGTGTGTGTACCGGTAGCTGTATATATAGTGTATGTACCTGTAGCTGTATATATAGTGTATGTACCTGTAGCTGTATATATAGTGTATGTACCGGTAGCTGTATATATAGTGTATGTACCGGTAGCTGTATATATAGTGTGTCTACCGGTAGCTGTATATATAGTGTGCGTACCTGTAGCTGTATATATAGTGTGTGTACCAGTAGCTGTATATATAGTGTATGTACCTGTAGCTGTATATATAGTGTATGTACCTGTAGCTGTATATATAGTGTATGTACCTGTAGCTGTATATATAGTGTATGTACCGGTAGCTGTATATATAGTGTATGTACCTGTAGCTGTATATATAGTGTGTCTACCGGTAGCTGTATATATAGTGTGCGTACCTGTAGCTGTATATATAGTGTGTGTACCAGTAGCTGTATATATAGTGTATGTACCGGTAGCTGTATATATAGTGTATGTACCTGTAGCTGTATATATAGTGTATGTACCTGTAGCTGTATATATAGTGTATGTACCTGTAGCTGTATATATAGTGTATGTACCTGTAGCTGTATATATAGTGTATGTACCAGTAGCTGTATATATAGTGTATGTACCGGTAGCTGTATATATAGTGTATGTACCTGTAGCTGTATATATAGTGTATGTACCTGTAGCTGTATATATATGTATGTACCGGTAGCTGTATATATAATGCATGTACCTCTAGCTGTATATATAGTGTATGTACCAGTAGCTGTATATATAGTGTATGTAGCTGTATATATAGTGTATGTACCGGTAGCTGCATATATAGTGTATGTATGGGTAGCTGTATATATAGTGCATGTACCGGTAGCTGCATATATAGTGTATGTACCGGTAGCTGTATATATATATAGTGTATGGACCTGTAGCTGTATATATAGTGTATGTACCGGTAGCTGTATATACAGTGAATGTACCGGTAGCTGTATATACAGTGTATGTACCGGTAGCTGTATATATAGTGTATGTACCTGTAGCTGTATATATAGTGTATGTACCGGTACCTTTATACATAGTGTATGTACCTGTAGCTGTATATATAGTGTATGTACCGGTAGCTGTATATATAGTGTATGTACCTGTAGCTGCATATATAGTGTATGTACCTGTAGCTGTATATACAGTGTATGTACCGGTAGCTGTATATATAGTGTATGTACCGGTACCTTTATACATAGTGTATGTACCTGTAGCTGTATATATAGTGTATGTACCGGTAGCTGTATATATAGTGTATGTACCTGTAGCTGCATATATAGTGTATGTACCTGTAGCTGTATATACAGTGTATGTACCGGTAGCTGTATATATAGTGTATGTACCGGTACCTTTATACATAGTGTATGTACCTGTAGCTGTATATACAGTGTATGTACCGGTAGCTGTATATACAGTGTATGTACCGGTAGCTGCATATATAGTGTATGTACCTGTAGCTGTATATATAGTGTATGTACCTGTAGCTGTATATATATAGTGTATGTACCGGTAGCTGTATATATAGTGTATGTACCGGTAGCTGTATATATAGTGTATGTACCGGTAGCTGTATATATAGTGTATGTACCGGTAGCTGTATATATAGTGTATGTACCGGTAGCTGTATATATATAGTGTATGTACATGTAGCTGTATATATAGTGGATGTACCTGTAGCTGTATATATAGTGTATGTACCAGTAGCTGTATATATAGTGTATGTACCGGTAGCTGTATATAGTGTATGTACCTGTAGCTGTATATATAGTGTATGTACCGGTAGCTGTATATATAGTGTATGTAGCTGTATATATAGTGTATGTACCGGTAGCTGTATATATAGTGTATGTACCGGTAGCTGTATATATATAGTGTATGTACCTGTAGATGTATATATAGTGTATGTACCGGTAGCTGTATATATAGTGTATGTACCGGTAGCTGTATATATAGTGTATGTACCGGTAGCTGTATATATAGTGTATGTACCTGTAGCTGTATATGTAGTGTATGTACCTGTAGCTGTATATGTAGTGTATGTACCTGTAGCTGTATATGTAGTGTATGTACCGGTAGCTGTATATATAGTGTATGTACCGGTAGCTGTATATATATAGTGTATGTACCGGTAGCTGTATATATAGTGTATGTACCTGTAGCTGTATATATAGTGTATGTACCGGTAGCTGTATATATAGTGTATGTTCCGGTAGCTGTATATATAGTGTATGTACCTGTAGCTGTATATATAGTGTATGTACCGGTAGCTGTATATACAGTGTATGTACCTGTAGCTGTATATATAGTGGATGTACCTGTAGCTGTATATATAGTGTATGTACCTGTAGCTGCATATATAGTGTATGTACCTGTAGCTGTATATATAGTGTATGTACCGGTAGCTGTATATTCAGTGTATGTACCTGTAGCTGTATATATAGTGTATGTACCTGTAGCTGTATTATATAGTGTATGTACCTGTAGCTGTATATATAGTGTATGTACCGGTAGCTGTATATATAGTGTATGTACCGGTAGCTGTATATTCAGTGTATGTACCGGTAGCTGTATATATATAGTGTATGTACCTGTAGCTGTATATACAGTGTATGTACCGGTAGCTGTATATATAGTGTATGTACCGGTAGTTGTATATATAGTGTATGTACCTGTAGCTGTATATATAGTGTATGTACCTGTAGCCGTATATATATAGTGTATGTACCTGTAGCTGTATATATAGTGTATGTACCGGTAGCTGTATATATAGTGTATGTACCTGTAGCTGTATATATAGTGTATGTACCTGTAGCTGTATATATAGTGTATGTACCTGTAGCTGTATATATAGTGTATGTACCGGTAGCTGTATATATAGTGTATGTACCTGTAGCTGTATATATAGTGTATGTACCTGTAGCTGTATATTCAGTGTATGTACCTGTAGCTGTATATATAGTGTATGTACCTGTAGCTGTATATATAGTGTATGTACCGGTAGCTGTATATATAGTGTATGTACCGGTAGCTGTATATATAGTGTATGTACCTGTAGCTGTATATATAGTGTATGTACCTGTAGCTGTATATATAGTGTATGTACCTGTAGCTGTATATATAGTGTATGTAGCTGTATATATAGTGTATGTACCTGTAGCTGTATATATAGTGTATGTACCGGTAGCTGTATATATAGTGTATGTACCGGTAACTGTATATATACAGTGTATGTACCTGTAGCTTTATATATAGTGTATGTACATGTAGCTGTATATATAGTGTATGTACATGTAGCTGTATATATAGTGTATGTTCCGGTAGCTGTATATATAGTGTATGTACCGGTAACTGTATATATAAGTGTATGTACCTGTAGCTTTATATATAGTGTATGTACCTGTAGCTGTATATATAGTGTATGTACCGGTAGCTGTATATATAGTGTATGTACCGGTAGCTGTATATATAGTGTATGTACCGGTAGCTGTATATATAGTGTATGTACCTGTAGCTGTATATATAGTGTATGTACCTGTAGCTGTATATGTAGTGTATGTACCTGTAGCTGTATATATAGTGTATGTACCTGTAGCTGTATATATAGTGTATGTACCGGTAGCTGTATATATAGTGTATGTACCGGTAGCTGTATATATAGTGTATGTACCTGTAGCTGTATATATAGTGTATGTACCTGTAGCTGTATATATAGTGTATGTACCTGTAGCTGTATATATAGTGTATGTACCTGTAGCTGTATATATATAGTGTATGTACCTGTAGCTGTATATATAGTGTATGTACCGTAGGTGTATATATAGTGTATGTACCGGTAGCTGTATATATAGTGTATGTACCTGTAGCTGTATATATAGTGTATGTACCGGTAGCTGTATATATAGTGTATGTACCGGTAGCTGTATATAATGTATGTACCTGTAGCTGTATATATAGTGTATGTACCTGTAGCTGTATATATAGTGTATGTACCTGTAGCTGTATATATAGTGTATGTACCGGTAGCTGTATATATAGTGTATGTACCGGTAGCTGTATATAATGTATGTACCTGTAGCTGTATATATAGTGTATGTACCTGTAGCTGTATATATAGTGTATGTACCTGTGGCTGTATATATAGTGTATGTACCGGGAGCTGTATATATAGTGTATGTACCGGTAGCTGTATATATAGTGTATGTACCTGTAGCTGTATATGTAGTGTATGTACCGGTAGCTGTATATATAGTGTATGTACCGGTAGCTGTATATATATAGTGTATGTACCGGTAGCTGTATATATAGTGTATGTACCTGTAGCTGTATATATAGTGTATGTACCGGTAGCTGTATATATAGTGTATGTTCTGGTAGCTGTATATATAGTGTATGTACCTGTAGCTGTATATATAGTGTATGTACCTGTAGCAGTATATATAGTGTATGTACCTGTATATATAGTGTATGTACCTGTAGCTGTATATATAGTGTATGTACCTGTAGCAGTATATATAGTGTATGTACCTGTATATATAGTGTATGTACCGGTAGCTGTATATATAGTGTATGTACCTGTAGCTGTATATATAGTGTATGTACCTGTAGCTGCATATATAGTGTATGTACCTGTAGCTGTATATATAGTGTATGTACCGGTAGCTGTATATTCAGTGTATGTACCTGTAGCTGTATATATATAGTGTATGTACCAGTAGCTGTGTATAGTGTATGTACCTGTAGCTTTATATATAGTGTATGTACCTGTAGCTTTATATATAGTGTATGTACCAGTAGCTGTGTATAGTGTATGTACCTGTAGCTGTATATATAGTGTATGTACCGGTAGCTGTATATATAGTGTATGTACCTGTAGCTGTATATATAGTGTATGTACCTGTAGCTGTATATATAGTGTATGTACCTGTAGCTGTATATATAGTGTATGTACCGGTAGCTGATATATAGTGTATGTACCTGTAGCTATATATATAGTGTATGTACCGGTAGCTGTATATACAGTGTATGTACCTGTAGCTGTATATATAGTGTATGTACCTGTAGCTGTATATATAGTGTATGTACCTGTAGCTGTATATATAGTGTATGTACCTGTACCTGTATATATAGTGTATGTACCTGTAGCTGTATATATAGTGTATGTACCTGTAGCTGTATATATAGTGTATGTACCTGTAGCTGTATATATAGTGTATGTACCGGTAGCTGTATATAATGTATGTACCTGTAGCTGTATATATAGTGTATGTACCTGTAGCTGTATATATAGTGTATGTACCTGTGGCTGTATATATAGTGTATGTACCGGGAGCTGTATATATAGTGTATGTACCGGTAGCTGTATATATAGTGTATGTACCTGTAGCTGTATATATAGTGTATGTACCTGTACCTGTATATATAGTGTATGTACCTGTAGCTGTATATATAGTGTATGTACCTGTAGCTGTATATATAGTGTATGTACCGGTAGCTGTATATATAGTGTATGTACCGGTAGCTGTATATATAGTGTATGTACCTGTAGCTGTATATATAGTGTATGTACCGGTAGCCATATATATAGTGTATGTACCTGTATATATAGTGTATGTACCTGTAGCTGTATATATAGTGTATGTACCTGTAGCTGTATATATAGTGTATGTACCGGTAGCTGTATATATAGTGTATGTACCGGTAGCTCATATATATAGTGTATGTACCTGTATATATAGTGTATGTACCTGTAGCTGTATATATAGTGTATGTACCTGTAGCTGTATACACAGTGCATGTACCTGTAGCTGTATATATAGTGTATGTACCTGTAGCTGTATATATAGTGTATGTACCTGTAGCTGTATATATAGTGTATGTACCTGTAGCTGTATATATAGTGTATGTACCGGTAGCTGTATATATAGTGTATGTACCTGTAGCTGTATATATAGTGTATGTACCGGTAGCTGTATATATAGTGTATGTACCTGTAGCTGTATATATAGTGTATGTACCTGTAGCTGTATATATAGTGTATGTACCGGTAGCTGTATATACAGTGTATGTACCTGTAGCTGTATATATAGTGTATGTACCTGTAGCTGTATATATAGTGTATGTACCGGTAGCTGTATATACAGTGTATGTACCTGTAGCTGTATATATATAGTGTATGTACCAGTAGCTGTATATACAGTGTATGTACCTGTAGCTGTATATATATAGTGTATGTACCGGTAGCTGTATATATAGTGTATGTACCTGTAGCTGCATATATAGTGTATGTACCTGTAGCTGTATATATAGTGTATGTACCGGTAGCTGTATATTCAGTGTATGTACCTGTAGCTGTATATATATAGTGTATGTACCTGTAGCTTTATATATAGTGTATGTACCTGTAGCTTTATATATAGTGTATGTACCAGTAGCTGTTGTATAGTGTATGTACCTGTAGCTGTATATATAGTGTATGTACCGGGAGCTGTATATATAGTGTATGTACCTGTAGCTGTATATATATAGTGTATGTACCTGTAGCTGTATATATAGTGTATGTACCTGTAGCTGTATATATAGTGTATGTACCTGTAGCTGTATATATAGTGTATGTACCGGTAGCTGTATATATAGTGTGTGTACCTGTAGCTGTATATATAGTGTATGTACCGGTAGCTGTATATATATAGTGTATGTACCTGTAGCTGTATATATGTAGTGTATGTACCTGTAGCTGTATATATAGTGTATGTACCTGTAGCTGTATATATAGTGCATGTACCGGTAGCTGTATATATAGTGTATGTACCTGTAGCTGTATATATAGTGTATGTACCGGTAGCTGTATATACAGTGTATGTACCGGTAGCTGTATATATAGTGTATGTACCGGTAGCTGTATATATAGTGTATGTACCTGTAGCTGTATATATAGTGTATGTACCTGTAGCTGTATATATATAGTGCATGTACTCACCTATTCAGGAAGGCCTACAACCCCCAATAACACTACTGCCACCACCATCTGTACAGCCTCTCCCCCACCTTCTGTCTCTCTCCCCCATAGATTGTAAGCTCTTGCGGGCAGGGCTCTCTATCTCACTGTGTCAGTGGTCACTGTTAGTATTATATTCGTCTTGCTGTAAGGTCACATTGCCGGTGTCCCTGCAGCTGTTCGGGGATACATAGGGCGTCTTCTTTTGCAGGGTCAGGTGTACGTTTTAGTTAAACCATTTTGGGGAATGTCTATTGCTTTGGTCGCTTTTTATTCAAATCAGA
Organism: Leptodactylus fallax; assembly: GCA_947044405.1. Lineage (NCBI taxonomy): Eukaryota > Metazoa > Chordata > Amphibia > Anura > Leptodactylidae > Leptodactylus > Leptodactylus fallax. The sequence goes on from CAMRHE010000637.1 coordinate 725,041, forward strand.
GGCGAAACAGCGAAAAATACAGCAGTTTGACACTTATGTTTTTTTTTCCCGCTACGACGTTCACCCTACGGGAAAAATATTTTGATAAGTTTGTAGGCCGGGCATTTTCGGACACAGGGATACCTAATGTGTATGTGTTTCACAGTCATTTTCTGCTTTTATATGTATTCTAGGGAAAGGGGGTGATTTAGAACTTTTATTTTTTTGATATATTTTTTTTAAATTTCTTTTTTTTTTTTTTTTTACTATTTTATTAGTCCCCCCTTAGGGGGCTCGAACCTGCAATCATTTCATTGCAAGTCCCATAGACTGCAATACAACTACAATGCAGTATATGGGAGATTCTGTACATAGACCGGCCACAATAGTAATATTACTATGACAGGCCTAGGAGCCTTCATAAGGCTGCCGGCTGTCACAGGGACAGGTTGGCTCCTGCGATGAAAAAGGTACAACGGGGCCCGGGGGAAGTTTTAATATCTTTGGGGGGCTTACAGGTAGAATGGACTCTGATCGAGGGCATTAGCTCCAGGCCTCCATTGTATGTTACAGCGGAGACCTGGTCGCTATGGCGACCGCTCTGCAGCAGAGTGGCCGCCATTATCTTTATAGACCCGGCGTCCGCTGTAATAGCTCGGCTGATGCCAGGATGGGTTTGCATCGCCGGGACACCCTCTGCTCCAAGCCCAGGGCCCGCAGCATCGCCCCACTCCACCCGCTGCAGGAAGCCGGCAGGAGTAGGGCAATACTGCGACCCCGCTCCTCAGCCCCCCCAGCCAAAACACCCACATTCAGACTATAAGATGCACCCCCATTTTCCTCCCAAATCTGGGGGAAAAAAAGTGCGTCTTATAGTCCGAAAAATACGCTATGTCCTGTACCAGCCGAGCTTTGTCTCCCCGGTGTAGGGCACTTGTTCTACATTACAGGTTAGTGGAGGAGAAGAGTCTGATACTGTGTGCAGAGAGGAGGAATGTGCCATGTATCTTCACATACTAGAGCCGGACCCGGAAGCCCCCCTTATAATCCCTACTAATTCTATGTATTACATGGGACTCCGTGTAGTGATTACATTGTCTCATCTTCTCTCCATTCAGGTTCCTACAATATAGAATCCTCTCAGTATCTTCTATATAAGAGAATATTCCTGATTGATCCATCAAGGATGGAAAGAGACAGGAACAAGATGGCGGAAAGTCTATTAAATCTCACCCTAGAGATCATCTACCAGCTTACTGGAGAGGTGAGAGATTCTGATGATGTCACATTACATCATTCTTATCTATAGTAATAACAGATGATATGACTGGAGAGGTGATGGACTCTGCACATGTATGTAGTGATATTTATTAATGTGTCTCCCCATAACCAGGATTACACAGTAGTGAAGAAGACCTCTAGTGGGCGCTGTCAGGCTCCTGTGTATGATGGATATGGAGGAACCCTGAGCCCAATCCCGGGGCCTCCACCTCACCCCCTGATACAGGAGGAGATCAATGGACAGAAGATCCTAGAACTCACCAACAAGATGCTGGAGCTGCTGACTGGAGAGGTGACACTGCTGGGAATGCTGGGACATTATACAGTAACTGGAGGGGTCTGGGTGATGACTGTATCATTGTGTTGTCAGGTTCCTATAAGGTGTCAGGATGTCGCTGTCTATTTCTCCATGGAGGAGTGGGAGTATTTAGAAGGACACAAGGATCTGTACAAGGAGGTGATGATGGAGGACCACCAGCCCCTCACATCAGCAGGTAATAGACATGACTATATACACATGGACTTCCATTATTTGTATGTACAGAATGAATTCAGTCCCTGTCTGTGTTTCCTACAGGTAGATCCAGTAAGAGGACAACACCGGAGAGATGTCCCAGTCCTCTTCTTCCACAGGATGATCAGGTAGATGGAGATATTCCCTATGATGTGTAGACGGGCTGTGAAGTCCTTGTGGTCAGTCTTGTTGTATCCAGCAGTATTATATGGTTATATACATGGGCGGTGTCATTGAGCCGCCATCTAATATGTTTCTCCAGCTTCTCAGAGACCTGCAGCTACTGTCAGGACATCTTTGATCTTCATGCGGATTAATGATCTAGAACATTCTCTGTGACTTCCCCATTTGTCCGGTGACTTTTACATTATTTGTTTCACAGATTTTCCATCAGGATAAAGATCTGAAGGACATTAATGCTCTATCTATGACAATAAAGGAAGATCCCTATGTGAGTGGTGATGAGGAGTGTGAGGAGGACATTCCTACAGGTAACCGCCCAGGTGAGGAGTCACCACTATATAAAGCACCGAAGGGTCACTCATTCTATTCAGTCATTTATTAGACTATTTGTTGTTCCCGATTCAGCTAAAATACTAATAATACATGAATATAAATGTGATACCGCTATAGGGGATAATAAATGTAGTATAGAATATAACGTACAGCAGGAATATGGACTTGACATCTATGTGAACGAGGCAAATTTCTTCCTCACCGGCTGTCAGTACTTGTGAAGGGAAAGAATTTACCAGAATTATATAGCAGATTATTTCAGCTAGTGGAAAAAATAATCCTCCTGCTCGATCTTCAGGCAGATTCCACCTCAGAGCTCTATGGAAATAAATGGGAGGTGGAAAATACCGCCTGGCCAGTAAGGAATGTGATGGAGATTCGGTGGCTGATTTGGTAAAGCGGAAAAATTCTTTTTTGTAGGAGCTTCTACAAATTTCACTGTATAAACCTCACCTTAGACCCCAATCACACTATGGAATCCGGACTAGAAAATTTGGTCTGTACATCAGTCAAATTTCCCAGCCTGAACTGTGTCCACACACCAGGACTCCCCGTATCTTAGTGATGTATGAAGCTAGGAGTCCCTGCTTCCTTGTGACTCCACAGACCCATACTACATACTGTATGGGACAGCAGATCCGCGGTGAGTTCGGGCTGGGTAATCCAGCTGATGTGGTTTGGATTGTATTGTGTGTATGGGGTGTAATACAGTAAGATTTATGGCATCCTACAGTATTATTCCACATAAGTGGCCATATTTAAGCAGCCATGGATTGTGTTCACCTCTACAGTGACCTAGAGCAGTGGTGGCGTCTCCTGCCCCGCTTCATTACTATTCACTATCACTGACCTCCGTCTCAGCACAGTGAGTACTAATGAAGTAGGCCGCGCTGCCGTCGTTTGCTGCCTGTGCCACTGACTTCACTTCTTCACACAGTCTGAAGTGTCTCAGGCAGCGGCAGCTCAGTGGGGAATATACTTATAAGGTTATGTTATTCAAAAATAGTAACATCAGTTTTCTTCTTGTCAGATGACTGTACCAGGAGCTCAGAGGGACATCTGATATCTACAGATTATAAAGCAGAGGATCATGGTATCACACAAGATCCATATGGAGAACATGTCATTACCCCAGATATACCCTCAGCTCAGAGAATTTGCAAAGGAAAGAAGTCATATTCATGCCCAGAATGTGGGAAATGTTTTACTCGGAAATCAAATCTTATTAAACATCAAAGAATTCACACAGGGGAGAAGCCATATTCATGCCCAGAATGTGGGAAATGTTTTACTCAGAAATCAAATCTTAATGAACATCTGAGAATTCACACAGGGGAGAAGCCATATTCATGCCCAGAATGTGGGAAATGTTTTGCTCAGAAATCAAATCTTGATGAACATCTGAAAATTCACACAGGGGAGAAGCCATATTCATGCCCAGAATGTGGGAAATGTTTTACTAACAAATCAAATCTTGATGATCATCTGAGAATTCACACAGGGGAGAAGCCATATTCATGCCCAGAATGTGGGAAATGTTTTATCTCTATCTCAAGTCTTGTTAGACATCAAAAGATTCACACAGGGCAGAAGCCATATTCATGCCCAGAATGTGGGAAATGTTTTACTACCAAATCACATCTTAATGATCATCTGAGAATTCACACAGGGGAGAAGCCATATTCATGCCCAGAATGTGGGAAATGTTTTACTCAGAAATCAGATCTTATTAAACATCAAAGAACTCACACAGGGGAGAAGCCATATTCATGCCCAGAATGTGGGAAATGTTTTACTGAGAAATCAAATCTTGTTGAACATCAAAGAACTCACACAGGAGAGAAGCCATTTTCATGCCCAGAATGTGGGAAATGTTTTACTCATAAATCAAATTTTGTTGAACATCAAAGAACTCACAATGGGGAGAAACCATATTCATGCCCAGAATGTGGGAAATGTTTTATCTCTAACTCAAGTCTTTTTAAACATCAAAAGATTCATACAGGGGAGAAGCCATATTCATGCCCAGAATGTGAGAAATGTTTTACTCGGAAATCAGACCTTGTTAAACATCAAAAGATTCATACAGGGGAGAAGACATATTCATGCCCAGAATGTGAGAAATGTTTTACTCGGAAATCAGACCTTGTTCAACATCAAAAGATTCACACACGGGAGAAGCCATATTCATGCCCAGAATGTGGGAAATGTTTTACTCACAAATCAAATCTTGTTAGACATCAGAGAATTCACAAAGAGGAGAAGTGGATTGTAATTGGATTTTAACCCCTTAACGACATTGGACGTACTATTACGTTCTGTGCGCTTGGTACTTAGCGCAACAGGGCGTAATAATACGCCCTGGGTCGGCCGCCCGCTCAGATAGTGAGCGGGCGGCATCGGAACCGGGTGTTAGCTGTAACTGACAGCTAACACCCTGCTCCATATCCCCCGGTCGGAACTAAGTTCCGATAGGAGGTTTTAACCCCTTGGAAGCCGCGGTCATCCAAGGGGTTCCACCATGTTGCCACTCCGATTGGCACCCCTCGCGGCGAGATCGGGGGGTGCCGATATCTATAATCTGCAGCCCAGGGTCTGCCCAGTGACCCCAGGCTGCCTGGAGACCCCACTACCTGGTTGATCCTGCCGAGACCTGCAGAAGTGAGCGCTATGCGTCTGCATATCCTCACTTCCTGTATAGACTGCAAGACACTTGTATGCTCGTGTCTTGCAGTCTAAAGTGCTGAGCCAGTAATCAAAGCATTGCTGGCTCAGGTGTCCTAATGGGACACATGAAAAAATAAAAAAAAGTGAAAAAAAATAAAATAAAGTGTTTGAAAAAAAATTAATAAAGAATAAAGCCCCAAAAATTCCCTTTTCCTATATAAAATCAATTATATAAAAAAAAAAAACTAAAAATTAATAAAAACAATGCATATTTGGTATCGCTGCGTCCATAACAACCTGTACAATAAAACTGATACAATATTTAATGTACACGGTGAACGTCGGGAAAAAAAAAACGGAAAAAACTCGCCAAAAGTAATGATTTTTTGCCATCTCACCTTACAAAATATGCCATAAAAAGTGATCAAAAAGTCATATGTACCCCAAAACAGTACCAATAAAAATAACAGGTTGTCCCGCAAAAGTAAGCCCTAAACCAACTCTGTAAACCGTAAAATAAAAATGTTACGCATCTCAGAATATGGCGATGCAAAAACAATTAATTTATGTCCCCAAATGGGTTTTTGTTCTGCAAAATTAGTATCGCATAAAAAAACCAGTATAAATGAGATATCGCCATAATCGTACCGACCCGCAGAATAAAGATAACATGTTACTTACGCTCTACGCTGCATGGTGAAAAATTTCAAAGGTAAAACGCAGTGCCAGAATTGATGGTTTTTTTTTAAAATCCAACAAGAAAGAGTTAATAAAATTTATTCAATAAGTTATAGGCGCCCAAAGATGATGTCATTACAAAATACATCTCACCCCGCAAACAACAAGCCCTCATATGGCTACATCACCAGAGAAATAAAGAAAATATAGCTCGTACAATGTGAAGACAAAAACCCCCAAAATGGCCAAATCATTAGAACATACCTGGCTGCGGCAGGAAGGGAATGTATAAGCGGTGCGAGCGGATATCAGGGGACACCCCAGATTTAGAGCTTATGAGGGAAAATAAACCAGAAGTGACCCCCAGAGTGACCTCCCCAATAATAGGAGCTACTGGGGAAATAGTAGGGAATTTAGTGTTCCCCATGTACTCCGCACAGCTTACATATTCACTCTTCACCATCCGCTGTGCAGTCACGTCTGGGATACTAATGCTCACTACACCCCCTGATAAATTCTTTGAGGGGTGCAGTTTTCAAAATGGGGTCGCTCCTTTGGGGAATCCACTGTTATGGTACCTTAGAGGCTCTGCAAACATGACATGGTGTCCAGATCCCAAATATCTGAATCTGCGCTCCAAAAGCCACATAGCGCTCCTTCCCTTCTGAGCCCTGCTGTGTGCCCAAGCAGCAGGTTACACCCACATATATAATTTTTTTGTCCCCGGGATAGCCCACTTAATAGTTTTAGGAGTTCATGTCTCTGATGCTCCAAAGTGGCCGCAACATATTCTGAAATTGGATATTTCTTCAAAAACTTCAATTTTCACTTTGTACATTAATTTTTGGGAAGCATTTTTAGGCTCAAAATGATAATACCCCTTGATACATTCCTTGGGGGGGGTGTAGTTTCTAAAATGGGGTCACTTTTGGGGGTTTCCATTATATTGGTACTTTAGGGGCTCTGCAAATGCGACACCTGAAAACTATTCCAGCCACATCTGCCCTCCAAAAGCTAAATAGCGCTCTTTCCATTCTGAGCCCCACCATGTACCCATACAGCAGATTATGACCACATATGGGGCATTTCTGTGTTCAGGAGAAATTGTTTAACAAACTATGGGGTCCTTTTTCTCCTTTAACCCTTTGTGAAAATGAAAACTTTGGGGATAAAGTGACGTTTTAGTAATTTTTCATTTATACATCCCAGTGTTAGTAAAATCTGTGAAACAGCTGTAAGGTCAAAATGCTCACTATACTCCTATATGAATTCTGTGAGGGGTGTAGTTTCCAAAATGGGGTCACTTTTTAGGGGGTTTCCATTGTTTTGGTACTTTGGGGGCTTTGCAAATGAGACACCTGAAAACTATTCCAGCAAAATCTGCTTTTCACACCCCCAGTGTCGCTCCTTCCCTTCCGTGCACTGCCGTGTGCCCAAACATCAGTTACACCCACATGTGGGGGATTTCCGTGCTCAGGAGAAATTGTATAATAAACCGGGAGATGCATTTTCTCCTTTAACCCTTTGTGAATGTGTTAAATTTAGGGCTAAATGAAGGGATTAGTGGAAAAAAATGAAATGTCTAAATTTCACCTCCATATCACAAGGCATTATGGGAAAGGAGCTGGGGAGCTCATGCGCCCTCTATTGGATGTAACAAATCCTCAATTTGCTTTTGACTCACCGAGCCTTGAGACAGCAAAAGGCAATTAAAATCTCTACACACCTTCACTGGTGCTCTCCTCAATGTGAGAGATTCTTGTCCCTAACCCACTCATTGCCTCCCACTAAGCCAGCCAATTCACTTTGCTCTGTACTGATGAAGGACAACAATCCGGAAACAGCGCTGTATGCAGATAAGTGAAATTGGCTTGGCTAAAATCCCTTTTGCTGTCTCAAGGCTCGGTGAGTCAAAAGCAAATTGAGGATTTGTTACATCCAACAGAGGGCGCATGAGCTCCCCAGCTCCTTTCCCATAATGCCTTGTGATATGTAGATGCTAAGTAGAGGGCAAAAGGCAATTAAAATCTCTACACACCTTCACTGGTGCTCTCCTCAATGTGAGAGATTCTTGTCCCTAAATTTCACCTCGATATCGTTTTAATTCTTGTGAAATGCTTAAAGGGTTAACAAACTTCCCAAATGCTGTTTTGAAAATGGGGTGATTTATGGGGGGTTTCTAATATATGGCCTTTATAATCCCCTTCAGAACTGAAGTGGTCCCTAAAAAATTAGTTTGGGAAATTTTCTTGTAAATCTGGAAAATCGCTGTTACACTTGTAAGCCTTCTAACATCCAAAATAAATTACAGGACGATTAAAAGATGATGCCGATATATAGCAGAGATATGGTAGATAATATGTATTAATGTATTTGGGTGCTATGACTATCTGTCTGAAAAGCAGAGAATTTCACATTTTGAAAATTGCGATTTTTTTCCAAATTTCCATCAAATATCCTATTTTTTTATAAATAAATACAAAAATATTGATTAGTGTTTACCACTAACATGAAGTACAATGTGTCACGAAAAAACAATCTCAAAATCACTTGTGTAAGTTAAAGCGTCTCAAAGTTCTTGCCACATAAAGTGACACATGTCAGTTTTGAAAAACAAGGCCTGGTCCTTAACGCACTTTTGGGTGTGTCCTTAAGGGGTTAAGGAACTTACATTCACTGGTTTTTAGGTTAAATTATTTATTTTAATTTATTTTATATTTCATAAATTTTTCCCCTCAGTCACCTTACATTGCCTTTGTTCCGTGTGCCTTATTCAGTATATTTTCATTGCTATTTCACCTCTAACATGTTTTCAATTATTCATCACAGCATCAGTTTCATTCTTCATGTTTAACAATTAGAAAAAAAAAAAGGCTTTTTTTTTCTCACTTTTGAGCACTATTTATCATGTCACTTATATATTGTAGTGTAAAGAGTCACTGTCACGTATGTCACAGTAAATTTTTCTTTCCCTCTTACGCTTTTGTCGTTAGTAGATATTTAGAGTCTTGTTGGTGAACGTTGTCTTCACATTCCTGCAGTCTCCATCTGCACCCTACAAGATAAGACCAACTGCGGAAATTGCCTATAAAATATAGGTCCATTCGGGATACTTTATACTGAGAAGGGTACCTTTATAAAGTTGCTCAATATATGGCCCCTTTTTATAATAAGAGATTATAAAATAGCTCTAATTTGTTTGCTATTACATAATGGACCTAGGTTATTTTTATCTGGGATACCTATAATGGCAACTCAATTACATTCGGATGTCACTTCTTGGGACTGAATTTCCTGTAATTTCTTTTTTCATTAGGAAATCATGTATACTGATCTAAGGGAATAATGTCTATTATATCTATGTCTCATATAATGCACCCTCAGGTCCCCCTCTCAGATCTCATATAATGTCCCCCCATGTTTCCTTCTTAGGGCTCATATAATGCACCCCAGGTCCCCTCTTGCTCACACGTTTTCTCCTCTCCTTCTCAGTCTCCGCTCTCAAGAACTTCCTCTAACACACCACACTTTCCTGTACAATGCAGAACATCTCCACCCACACAAGAGTCTGATCACATAGTCATGATGTCATCAGAGGTAGCCCTCACACACTATTATGTCCTTCTTGTGGCCCCTATACAGTATAATGTGTCCATTTATAGCCCTCATACACTACAATAACTTCCTTGTGGCCCCCACACACTATAATGTCTTCCTTGTAGTCCTCACACACTATAATGCCCTCCTTATGGCACCCGCACACTATAATTTCCTACTTGTGTCCCCTACACAGAATAATGTGTCCATTTGTAGTTTCCAAACACTATAATGTCCTCCTTGTTGCCCCCACACAGTATAATACACTGTACTAACATACATGCAATGGGCAAAAGAAAAATGTTGATAATGATACCTTAGCTGTAAGGGAAGCGCTAGAGGAGCAATTCCCCAGTAACTGCTGGAGAACCTTGGGGGGAGGGGAACAACAAGACAGTGAGCCCTAAAGCTGAAAACCCCCCACTGGCCCTGCCTCTTGCCTGACTGTCCTAGGTGACAGACGACAACTTGGAGCCGGTCCCTACACTTAATAAGTGACAACACAGAACACAGACAGAACAAACGACAAAAGGGAGGTCAGCAAGCCAAGGGTTCGGTAACAGACAAGCAATGCAGTACAGAATCAAAATCCAAGAGAATAGTCAAAAGTCAAGGCCAGAGGTCAGGAATAGGAATACAGGCAACAAAAACAGCAAGGAGTAATAGCCAGAACGCAAGAAGCAATAACCAGCGACCATGTGAGGGCTAACAACCTGTTTATAGAAAGACAGGATGTATTAGGACAGTGTTCAGACTGAGCAACAAGAAACCTACGCAAGGAATCAAACTGAACACGCCTCCTTTTCCGCAGCGTGCGAGCAGAGGGTGGCGCAGAGACCCGAACAGGCAGAGACGTTACATTAGCCTTTAATCACAGTTGCGGAAAAAACAGAAAATGTTACTTCACCTTCGGGCTGAGTGTACAGCGCATGTGCAAGATTTTGTTCACGCTGACAGGACAATGAAGCAAAGAAGAGGAGGAGAAGGAGTGATCTACAAGCAAGAAGGGAGCAGCGATGAAAGGTCCAGGTCCCTTACAGATCTGGAGCGGTTCGCTGGTGAAAAGGATGTTCGGCATTGAGATCCCAATGCAGATCTCAATTCCTGACAGAGTTTTTAACAGCAGATCTCTGAATCTGTAAGAGCTATCATGATTATCTCATGTTATTATTTTAAAGATGAGATTCTCATCTCTAAATTGAATCCAAGCTCATCTTTATAGCCCTAACAGATCCTGAGATATGGGGCTCTAAAGTGTCCTTCCCCCCTCCAGCCTCAAGCAGCATCTAAGAGCTGTGTGTAAAAGGAAGGAGAGGGAAGGAGCAGAGCAGCAGACTGCACAGACGATAAATCATCACATCTGTGCATAACCTATATGTGACCCCAAGGAGTGGGGTAGCATGGAATATACTTTTGCTCTCTGATTGTGACCTAGAGGGATAATGTAATAACCTCCTGAGCCTAATCACAGGGGTATTCTTCAGTAATACACCTCTGAACATAACCAGGAAGTTTATTGGCGCTGTGACCCAGATGTTACTATCATCCAGATCTCAGGATCAAAAGAGTTGCACCAACACTTACACAACACATACACAAAGTCATCAATAAAGTTTACATTTGACCCTGTCCATACCTGATTGTTCTAGAGTGAAATACGCTGACCGCCTCTCTAGCGATATCCATTACACGCTAAAATAATAATAATAACGATTATCACTAGAGATGAACTTATAAGTTTCTATAATTTTTATTGGGGGATAGAAAATTATATTCTTATGTAAGCTCCTATTTAATTTGCATGCACACAATTGGTGGCTGCATTTCTGCGATTTTGGCATTTGTTTAACACCCGCACCTGTAAATATATATATGTGTGTGGTATGTATGAATTCCTCACATCTTGCAGTTTTTTGTAAAATACATTTTGTTTGCAGAAGGGAATTGCTTGATCCGACACTTTAGTGGCAATTTAGATTTTTTGTGCAATTTTTCCTTGTAATCTCTGCTGCAAAGTTGCATGAAGGCGGTTGTATATATGAAATATTAAGTTGTATTTTTATATACTGTATGCTGTACAATCTCAAAAAAGTAAGATTTTGGTGTCACAGTCACAGTTTGCTAAGTGCAGTATAGATTTTTAACATAGTAAATAAAAGCAAAATCTTGCTTGTCTTCTGTATCAGTGTTTTTGAGAGTACGAGCTCTTGTTGTAGTTGATGTTTGCGGTATGTATAAATTGTGTACAACTTGATCTATTATTTTATATGTGTTTTGTGTGCAAATGTGATTGAATAGGAGTTTTAGGTGTAAATATGTGTTTTAGTTTATTTTTTCAAAAAATTATATGTGTTTGTTACAAAGTTACATGAAGGTGGACGTGGCTATTCATAACCTATTGAGACACAAGTAATCTTCAGGTTGTCTACGTTCAAGAAATATATAGGGTTTAGGGGTTTACTTGCTTTTCCCGGTGTGTAATCCCTACATTTTATAGGATGATACTTTAACATTTCCAGCTTCAAAGCAGATTTTTGTTCCTTTCAGTTCTGGTGATTTTCTGAAGATACAGGTGCATCTCAATAAATTAGAATATATTTGTGAAACGTTCCTTCATGTCAGTAATTCAGTAATACAATCCATAATCAGCGTCTTCCATGATTGTGTGTCCTACTGAACCAGACTGAGGGACCATTTACAGGCTCAGGAAACCTTGGCAGGTGACACTGAATTTACAAGACTGAACTGAACTTACAAGATTCTCATTTTCTTAGATTTGGGTTTTCATTACCTAAATAATATGGGTGTGTGAATCTTCATAAAAAACACAAAGCTGGACCCAATTATCCTGCGCTCCCTTGTAGGCCGTGATTCCTCCAGATTGAATGGAATTAACTCCGAATATGGTTGTCCAAGGATGGATTTTTTATTTGGAGTATACAGATAAAAGAATAAAACTGTGTCTGGTGTATGCTCATATTAATTGATATCTTAGCATCCTTAAAAACCCAAAAATACACATTTCCTGCAAAGGTTACACACACGGTACTGAAAATTGGCAGCAAGTTATGTAAACACAGCATTCTATTAAATGACCCTCATTTGAAGGGAAGGATACCAGAACATCCTAGGGTTACTTTTACAAGGGCCCGTACCATCAAAGAGCTTGTAGCCCCAAGTAAACTCCGTCAACCACATAAGAATGGAAAAATTCCTGGATCCATCACTGTGAAAGGGAGTTACAGGTGCAATAAGGCGAGATGTAAATGCTGCCTAACTATTAAGCAGAGGAGAACTTCCTTCAATAGTAACCACTGGAGGAATATTTGAAATCCAATCCTATATGACTCGTGCCTCAGATTTCGTGATCTATTTACTAGAATGTACCTGTGGGTTACAATATATAGGAAGAACATCAATGTATCTGAGAGTGCGACTAAATAACCACAGACACAACATAGCAAAAGGCTATGGAAAACACAGTGTCTCAAGACACGCTGCCCTGTTTTATACTTTTCATATGTTTTCATACATATTTATGTATTATGTACAATTTATTTATATATGTTGTTTGTATATATATATATATATATATATATATATACATACACAGTATATGTGTGTGTTTGTGTATATATGTATATGTATAACAATTTTTAGGACAATCTCTAATATATATGACTGACTATAAACCCAGTTGCAGTATTTTAGAGCGCAGAATACGTACCCCATTACTTAGTAGCGGTGTAATTACAGCTCAGTTTGTATATTGCATAACCCCAGTGAATTATTCTTTAAATTAGAACACCTTCTCAAGGAGGAAACTCAGCACCATCTGGACTTTATATTTCTTAAAGCATACTTAACGGAGAATCTGATCCCAAGGGGTTTAAGAATCAGACTGGATCCTCCTTTCAAGAACGATCCCTTATTTATCTCTCAATGGGAACAGATCTTACAGGATTGTTCAATCAATATTCTATCTTTATTAAGAGACAAAAGACAAAGTCTGATACAAGGTTTAAAAACTGAAATTGACGACTTACATAATATGCTATTACGATATCAAGATCACAGTTCATTTACTAAATTTGACAGACTACTCATGTCTAGAATTTTATACTTTGTAAAAGAATTTTGAAATAGGAAATCCAAAAAACTCATGAGAGATTGTACTTCAAATAACATGGACTGTGGGTCCAAAAGGGACAACAATCATATCGTGGTTAAACATCCCAATTGTTTGTCTAGCATACCAACTGTGCAAAAGCAAAAATCCTCTTTAAAAGGGATTACGCACAAAAGTTACACGAACAATAGTCCCAACCCCAGTCTCAAATACAAAACCAAGAAGGGCTACAACCACCCCATACATTACAAAACAGTGCCCACTAATGAAAGAACTAAACTATCAAACACCACCAATCCACCTTCTACATCCCTACCCGTTTTGGCAATACCTTCCGGAAAAGGTGCCCGACATCCTACAGACCTTCCCTCATGTTCAAAAACACCCCTCTACACTATTCCCAGCCATGGGACCCTCAATGCAATGTCTGCCCCGTTAAACACAAATCCATTGGCCACCACCCCCGGGCCTTCCCACCCCATGGACCCGAGAGTCCACTCCAACACCACCCCCAATGCCCTAGCACTACCCACCACTACCTTAGACACCACTGCCTCCAACATATCAGGTGTAAATGTTAATAACTCATTGGATACCACTGTCTCTAACCCTATAGTTGCAAACATCATGAATTCTTTGGAAGGACTTAACATTCATACTGTTTCGTCACTATCTCTCCCACCTACTTCTTTTGGCAATTTCGAACACACCAATCATCTTCTTGATCTCAGTATACATAGTTCATCTACTATTTTGGATGATTCCTTACTTACAGTATACAATACACCAATATCCACTTCACCTGTATCTAAGTCCCTGACTGGGGTCATCATTAGTCCCCCCCAATCATACACCAAGGATTCTTTTTTAGAATTACCCCAAAACCTATCGCCAAAAATCACGTTCAATACTCACGAACTCATTCACAATCCTATACACACAATATCAGAACACCATCTTCCCCCTCTAAGAACACCCATCAAAATCAACCGTTTCTTCCATCCAATACACTCTCCCTCAAAGCAGCCCCAAAAAAGAAAACCAAAAGAGGTTGCAGACAAGGGAGAAATAGAAAAAAACATAAAGAATGCTCATTCGAAAGAAAGTCCAAAATCCAAAAGGAACAAAACGCATCTACAATAAAAATATTCAACCTATCCTCTCACAATTTAACCCCTTCTGAAAAGAATATTCTAATTAAAGGGTTATCCTTTTGCCCTACAAGAAAAATAGACGAATTTCGACTTTTCTTTGATCTTAACAATTTCACCCGAAAACTGACACTCAAACGTCATTTTGAACTTTTAAGAAAAACATCCAATTTACAAAACAAGTCCCCCCCAACGGACATAACACAACCTCATTTAAATAAATTTCACGGTCTACACCCAAATTCACCTCCGCCCAGAGAAACAAGCTTAAAACCCAAATCACACTTCTATCCGGTACACCATAGAGGTAACTTTATAGAAACATTTTTTTCCGTAGTTTCAGATGCTTTTAGAAGCATCAATACCCATAACAACTCGAAATCTATCCCCATTAAAAAGAATCTCACACGCTCTGAGCAAATAGCCCTAATGAACTTATCTAAAAACACAGATATTGTCATCAGAAGTGCCGACAAAGGAGGGGGCATAGTCCTGCAAAACAGAACAGACTATCTGGCAGAAGCAAACAGGATACTCTCAGACACAGAGTATTACAAAAAACTTTCCGTCGACCCTTCGAACACTTTCCATATTGAATACAAAAATCTGATTCAAAATGGGATAGATAACGGTATCCTAAATAAAAAAGAAATTGAATTCTTGACCATTAAATTCCCCAAAACAGCTCTGTATTATCACTTACCCAAAATACACAAAAACACAATAAACCCTCCTGGACGACCCATCATATCTGGCATCAATTCCCTTACTTGTAACCTATCCGAATACATAGATAACCATTTACAACGTTATGTACTCAAACTACCTTCTTATTTGAAAGACTCATCCACACTGATATCTCTTTTAAAAAACATCACATGGTCCGAAAATTATATTTGGGTTACCCTCAATGTTAGCTCCTTATACTCCAATATCCCACATATAAAAGGACTCAAAGCTGTCGCCCACTATTTAAATAATGATACCTCCCTACCAAGTATACAAAAGAAATTCATCCTAGATAGCATTTACTTTATTTTACAACATAACATTTTCACATCCGAGGGATCTTTATACCAACAACAGAAAGGCACCACTATGGGCACAAAATTTGCGCCCAGCTTCGCAAATTTATATATGGGAAAGTTTGAAGAATCCTTTATCCATAGGAACCATGATTGGCTAAAAAATATAGTGTTTTACACCTGTTATATCGATGACCTTCTGTTTATTTGGAAAGGATCCATCAATGATCTACAGGATTACATCAAACATCTTAACACAAACAATTGGAGCTTACAGTTTACCAGCTCCTTCTCACACTTTGAAATCGACTATCTAAACCTTGTGCTCAGCCATGAAAATACTGAGATCCACACAAAAACCTTTTTCAAGAAAGTAGATGGAAATAGCCTGCTGAGCTTTGATAGTGATCACTACAAAAAATGGAAAATTAATGTCCCATTCAGCCAATTTAAGCGACTCGAGAAACTTCTCGCATTAATGACTATCATAAACAAAGCAAAATCATGGTTAATAGGTTTCTAGAGAAAAAATATCCTAAACCAGTGATCTTAGCAGCTGAATCAAGAGCCAACAAACTTACTCAGGCTGAATGTTTGAAGTCCAAAACCCTACCAACATCCACTAACGATGAACGGCAATACAACTTCCTCACCACATATAGTTTCCAACATAAAACAATTCGTGACATTTTAAACAAACATTGGTATATCCTTAAAAAGACCCAATTATTGGTGAATCCTTACCTAAGAATCCAGCCCTTACTTTCCGCAGAGCAAAAACCATTAAAAATATTATAGCTCCCAGTAAGCTTCGTCAAAAGCAATCCACCAGCACCATAAATAATGTACAAAGAAATAATGGGAATTTTAAATGTGGGAAAAAAAGATGTAAATGTTGTTCATCTTTTAACAAAGATACGACACAATTCAAAAGCAATACAACCGGCGAAACATTTAAAATCAAACAATTCTTAAATTGCGAATCGGAATTTGTAATTTATCTAATTGAATGTGGATGTGGCCTCCAATATGTGGGCCGCACCACTCTTCCCTTTCATCTCAGACTTAACAACCATAGATCTAATTCCAGCAGAGGATATATCAAACATGGGGTCTCGAGACATGCAAAAAACGTTCATAATAGTGAATTCACTTCATTCAAAGCCACAATAATAGACCAAATCCCTGCTACCAAAGACAATAGATTCGAAATATTGAAAAAACGAGAAATGTACTGGATTTTTAAACTCAACACTTTAAACCCATATGGCCTGAATGAAGTCACTGAAATAATCACCTAATTTTTTTTTTTTTTTTTCCCCCATCCTTCCTTTCATTCTACCATCATTTAGTCTCCCCCTTTATTTCTTTTAGTGATATCATCCCCAACAAGTGCATTTTATTTTTGCCCTCCGAAAACATAATAATGTCCAATTTTTTAATTAGTTTAGCCATCCTTATACTTTACTTCAATATCATCTTGTTATTCCTTAATTGTACTCCTTCTTCTCCTAGTGTTCTGGCACTGATAACATCCCCTACAAACCCATTGATAGTCCTTTTTTGCCCTCCAAAAACACAAGTCCACTTTCTGATTTATCTTAATCATTCATTCACTTCTCCTGCATTAGGATTTAGTTATTCTCTCATTTTTCCCCTCTATAAAGCTCCCAGCGGTCACACATACTTACCCTATGACGTGCAGCACGAAGTCCTCCGTAGTCCCGCACTCCTCTCACCACTGCGCATGCGCGCACTTTCTTTTTAAAAATCCGAACTAGTGATCAGAAGCGTACTTACAGTGCGCATGCGCGCACTTTCATTTTATCACCTAGACGCCCAGGACGCCTGCGCTGGCGTCCCACGCACTTTTTAAAGTATTTAACCCCCCAATTACCCGCACCCTCTATCATTTCAGTTACAGACTTAAAGACATAGAGGTAAGCGCTCTTCTCTCCTCCCAGCCAGGCTCTCATCATTACACAAAGAGCCTTACATACCTATCTGATATCTCACAAATACATTTTATTGCCACGTTTATCTAGCTAGTTGCCACACATATTCCAACTATCCAACACTCTATATGTATGGCTTATCTTTACTTACATTTATCCTTAATTATTTGATATACCATCTTATCAGCTTACCTTCAGTAGGGATTCTTGATGTTATATTTATGTATGTTATAACCATTCTATAAACTACATACAGCAGTTTGAACAACATTATCTATCCCTGTATATTTGTACTACCATATACATTATATTTATATATGTTTGTCATTTCTTTTTATTATTTTATACCGTTTTATCTGTTGAATTAAAATTGCACTTGTTCTCTTAAGACCTACACCAATGTAGTATAGTTCTACAACTATGTATATAGATATATATATATATACACATTGAGATATAGAATCATTTATTTAATTATATATTTATTGACCTATTTGCATATACAATAGGTTAAAAGGTCTAGATATATATGTATATGGTGTCTCATTGACATATTCGGTTATTCATTTATGTACTCGTAAAATTATGTATATATTGAAAAACAACCCTTTAACTTTTAATCTTTTAATGTATAAACAAGTTTTTATTCTTCACTCTTATTCATATATAGATCTGATGAAGGGGTGCATTTTTTTGAATGCTTAAAAAAACCCCGAAACGCGTTATCTAATCCAAATAAAGCTTGAATTACCTCCAACCGTTATTATCCTGTGATCTAATTTCGAGGAGCGCAATTCCTGGGACCCCATAGGAACAGATTGTTCCAACCACACTCATTCACTACCTACGGCACTATTACCCTAGATGGCCGAACATCCCAGATGAATGCGACCCCGCTTCCCGACACATCATACCGTAACCTTTTTACTCCATTTGTTATATATAATAAGTAGTTTTTTGACGGAGCGCATCCTTTCCCAAAAAAAGTTCTACTTCTTGTGCAAATTATAACCCCACTACATGATTTTTATTTTATAATAGACAACCAATTACGGTGTTAATCAGCCGACTATTAGCATAATCTGTGCCGCAGACTAGTGATGTGTCCGGAGACTAGCCCCGCCTCCTGCTGATTCAGGATGAACACACCTCCTGGAAGCTGATTGGCTGCTAGATGTCAATATTGACCCACAACATGTGCTCTTTAGATAAACACTAGAGTGATCATATGGCTGAGAGTGAGTGTGATTACAGCCCTAATGAGAGTAAGCTGTGGTTACATAACTTGCTGCCAATTTTGAGTACCATGTGTGTAACCTTTGCAGAAAATGTGTATTTTTGGGTTTTTAACCCCTTCACGCATTCTTACGTACGTGTACGTGGGAGAATGTGGTTAGTTACCGCATCCCCACGTACAGGTACGTGATGGTGATCGAGCGGGCTCAGAAGCAGAGCCCGTGCGATCACCGCGGGAGCCCTGCTGTATTTGACGGC